>JAMBLF010001282.1:0-118222 GCA_030578115.1 Leucoptera coffeella
TTGCATTCTCTTCGATATATCGTAGGAAGCAACTAAGGAACTAGGGATAAATAGAATTGAGACTATTGGGCGATAAGCTAACAACTTGTCACCCATGTTCCTTCATGATATTACAACCCCAATATTCATACTAAAAACGTGACCTAGGAGATAAAAATCCGAACTTCTGTCCACTCCGAAAGGGATGAAAAGACGTCTATCTATGTAACCAACTACTTTTGCTCTTACACCTATCTCTTCTTCTCAATCGTTACGCTCTTATCAGAGCGGTCGTGGTCTTCATGACGTGGCATCTTGAGCAGCCGACATGGTTCGCCGCACAACCTCCCGCCACCTCTGCCTGTTAGCCGTCATGCGGGTGCATTCGTGTACCGGGGCACAAACGGCAGCCTTGATCTTGGTCTGTCCCACCGGCATCGACGACCTACCACGAGGTATTGTTCCCTCCACCTTTCCTTGCACAACGAGGCGTTCAATGGAGCAATTCCCACGTCGACCAATGCAGATAAACGCTGCTGGATGCCTAGCTCTTCAAGGATTGAAGCGTTACACCTATACACTCCTCATACACACTGTTTTTTGTTGCAGATGGTGCGCGGCTAAGATGCAGGGCTCGGCCGCCTCCACCCCTGGCGACTCGGACGCCGAACAGGCGCAGTTCGAGGCCGACAAGAGGGCCGTCTACAAGTGAGTACCAATGGCAGCATTCCTCACTTTTTATCCCGCTAGGGGCGCTAGTGAGAATGGAGACCTGTCAAGTGTCAATTTCTAATCAGTTTCTAATAATCTATTTGTTTATCAATAGTTTCAACGTTGTTTATGATAAAAAATGTCGGAAAAATATGTATGTTTAATTTGTTATTTATTTTAAATAATTTAATAATACGTATGTTTAATTAAATTATTTAACAAATAGATGTTTGTTTGCATTATGAAAACGACCGGTTGGCATTTGACAGGTCTCCGTTGACTACAGCGCCACTAATTTGGAACTAAAAAAATGTGGCCATTGTTACTGTCATACATTATATATGCATTCATCAGCAGACCCTTTCGGGGGAAGTAAGAAGTTCAGGTTTCCTTCCCCGCAATTGCGAAGGTTGTAATTCTATATGGCCACCTGGAAACCCATGCGTTGACCAGTATACGCAATGTGATAGGTGGTAAGCCATGTCGCCATTGACAAGAACTAAATTACGTGTTCTGGGAACAGGTAACATTTCTACTGTAGTACATACATAGGCATTCATCACGATACCCTTACGGGGAAGTATGTTTAGAGGTTTGGGGTTTCCTTCCCCGCAATCACCTAGGTATCGGGGAAGGTAGTCATCCTGGGGGTTACCCTCGAAACCACATGTTGATTAAGTCAGAATTCAATATGACATGCTGTAGGCCATATCGCCATTTGTTCCGGAAACAGGTAGGTTTCCTTACGATGTTTTCCTCATAGTAGTATACGGTGCATTTCGCAAATGTTTTGTTTATTACCAAAACGTACATAGAAATTCATTGGTACGAGTACATGCTCAGGGAGGATATCAATCCTGTAGCCGCTTGATATATTACTGTAATTAGTTAACATAGGTCTTTTTAAACCTTCCTTTTAAGCGGTTGCCTATGATAGGTGGGTCCGCTTCCATACATACTTAGTCCAGTGCTGGACTGGGCTAGCCTCTCCACCGTGCGAAGGTTGTAATTCTATGGCTACCTCGAACCCACGTGTTAACCAGATAGTCAGTACTCAATGTGACAGATAGTCACTATCTCTGTATATCACTACATAGTATAAAACAAAGTCGCTTTCTCTGTCCCTATGTCCCTTTGTACGCTTAAATCTTTGAAACTACGCAACGGATTTTGATGCGGTTTTTGTTAATAGATAGAGTGATTCAAGAGGAAGGTTTATGTGGTACAATAACATCCATTAAATTGTGGAGTAGGCTATATATTTTATACCCGTGCGAAGCCGGAGCTGGTCGCTAGTTAATAATATAAAACTGTTTATAGAACCATAGAATTAAACATAACCTCTACAGGGAATCAGGCGTTGATGTGTATGTATGTATGTAGAATTAAATGATACATAATATACAATCTTAACATTCAACAAGGCCAAATAACATTGAGCTGTATAAACACACTAATATGAACCAAGGCAGAGGTCAGCTAAAAATGGTCAGTTCAAAACTGGTATTATTCAATCGAAAAACAACTTTATTCCTTATGAAATAAATAAGAAATTCCATTGCGATTACGTAATAGAGGTTTTTCATACCGTTCTAAGCCCCCATGTGTTGACGACCTCCGTGGCGCGATCGGTTAGCTACCGGAACGCTAATCGTGAGGTCCCGGGTTCGATTCCCGGTGGAGGCAGAGTTAAGAACTACGCTTTTCTACTGCTTTCCAGTCTGGTCGTTTGTTTATATATGCTATATATGTATTTTATCTATATATTATGTATATATTTCTTAAATATACGTTGACTAGTACCCTTAACACAAGTCTTAAAAGGTACTTACTAAGGGGCTAGTTCAATTGGTGTAATAATGTCCAAAATATTTATTTATTTATTTTACTTTATTAGTGAAACCAACAGCTTCTTAATATTAATACATAACAAAGTAACTCCTTGAAAGCCAATAATAGGTCTCAACATAGTAACAATAGGTATATACGTACATAAAAAAGTAACACGGTCATATTAAAGATTATTTACCAATGGTTACGCAATGACAAATTTCACAAAATAACAAATAATACTACTACTAATAAATAAATCTTCTTCTTCTTCTCGTGCCATCTCCTCAGCGGAGGTTGGCGACCATCATGGCTATTTTCACTTTGGACGCAGCGGCACGGAACAGGGATCGTGAGCTTAGGCCGAACCACTCCCTTAGGTTCCTGAGCCACGATGTTCCTCTACGACCTGGTTTACGTAATAAAGAAATATTATTTATTAATTTATTTATGTGGTTCCAGACACCCGCTGTTCCCCCTGCTAGCGCTGCTGCTGGAGCGCTGCGAGGCCGCCACGGCGGGGGCGGAGGCTCCACCCGCGGAGGCCTTCGGGGCAGACCTGCAGGCTTTCGTGCTGCACCAGCGCCGGGGATAGGAGGCCCTTCCTCACCGACGAGCCCGAGGTGGACGGCCTCATGATTAAGAGCATACAGGTGGGTGGAAACATTAGTAAAACTTACTTACTTACTTAACTTAATTCCTGTTATCCCTTAGCAGGGATATAGGGCTCGAAGAAGGTTTCTCCACCGGTGGGCGATCTTGCGCAATCTCTTTCAGATCTCCCCCACTGCAGTCCCATGGACTTTGACATTAGGTAAACGACTTTACAAAAAGAATTAGCACGCTGAAGAGTTGGGCTGGTCACGTATGCAGAAGGACTGATGGTCGCTGGAGCAAAAAAGTCCTAGAGTGGAGACCGCGTCTCAGTAAACGTAGTGTAGGGCGCCCTAGCAAGGTGGGAAGACCTGCGCAGGTTGGCCGGCATCGAATGGATGCGAACGGCCACTGACAGGGAGAAGTGGCGTCATTTGGGGGAGGCCTATGTCCAACAGTGGATTGATACAGGCTGATGATGAGGTGGGTGGAAACATTAGTAGGACTGACTATGAGTGAACTAGCCCTTTAGCCGAGTAATTTGAATTCCGTATATTGTTCATTTCATCAAATTACAATATATTTTAAATGAAGATCATTACAACCAAAGGTTAAAAGTCAAATATTTTAGGTAATACTTATTCAGGACACTAGTTAATATCAACGTGTAGATCGTCCAACTATTTGGGAATGTACGAATGATCATTACGAGAAGCCAGGACTTATATTTTATTTTTGATACCTGTTGTTGAAATAGCCTTGGTCACGAGTCAACCCATACATTTGATCATCTACTGGGAATAACAATGTCCACCTAGTTTACATTAATGTAACTCCAATGTAACTAGATGGAAATAGAGGTCAACCCATACATTTGATCAGTCTAATACAGGGCTGTACAAACCACTGTCAGATTACTGCGGCCCATTGAACCTTTTTAACCGGCTTAAAAAAAAAGTTCGGTTCGGGGTACACCGACTACAAAGAGATCTGTACCCACTGCATATAATAATACGGCCCCACCAATGTATTTATAGGCTATTCGCGTTAAGTAAATAGTGACGTCATGCTATTCAGAGGGTAAACTGACCAATTAGACGTTAGTTAATAGTAAACTAAAATCACATTGACAGGCAGACAACCGTTGTCACGTCTCATTGGTCAAATTGCGGGAACTTGATGACGTCACTATTTTCTTAATGCGAATATACTATGGTCTTTTTTATTAGCCCTGGGTCCCATCTAGTTTGGACACCCCTGTTTTAGGTAATACTTATTCATGACACTAGTTAATATCAACGTGTAGATCGTCCAACTATTTGGGAATGTACGAATGATCATTACGAGAAGCTAGGACTTATATTTTATTTTTGATACCTGTTGTTGAAATAGCCTTGGTGACGAGTCAACTCATAAAAAGTCAACGTCAAAGTCAAATTGTTTTTATTCAATATAAGTACAAGTACAGGTACATTCATTGAAAGTCAAAACATTTGCCTGACTCTGGTTGTCTCTTGGCATTGAATTTCTACCGTTGGTTCGGAAGCCCTGGCTCGGAGAAGAACCAACAAGAAACTCCGAAATATACATAAAAATTATACATACATTTGATCATCTAATATCTGTCTTGTGGTTTGCAGGTGTTGAGGATTCACCTGCTAGAGCTGGAAAAGGTACAGGAGCTGTGCCGGGACTTCTGCGGCCGCTACATCGCCTGCCTCAAGACCAAGATGCAGAGCGAGAACCTGCTCCGGACTGACTATTCCAGCGGTGAGACTTGACTATTGCTGTTATATTTACTATGAGAGACCGGGTCATATCACGATAAATTCATAAAGATATCTGATTACCTTTATTTTTGCCCGACTTTTCGACCCAGTTGCATAGGCCGTGGTCGCGGGAAGTCTATGACCCGGTCTCTCATAGTAAATAAAATGAGTATAAATCGCGAGTGTTTAAAAATAACTATTACTGTTATAATATACAAATAAATAAAATAAATGATAGCAGATTGACAAAAGGAATATATATGAGTGAAGTAGAAGGGCGGTTACGTAGGGGGTCGGCCTAATAAGACATATAACAGTCAGATAGACGCTTTATTAAAAAAAACGTGACATTAGGTGTACGAGTACCTATAACCGCCGAGAGTGTATGAGAAGATGTATGGGGTGCCTCAAGGTTCAATATTAGGTCCGTTTCTTTTCCTAGTATACATAAATGACTTACCTTTTGTAACTAAAGATAGGTGCAGGACGGTCCTTTTTGCTAATCTAATTGCTAATTGCTAATCTCCCTAATCTTTAAAATTAGCAGGAAGATTGATGAGTCGCAAGCAATAAACTCGGTGATAGGAGATGTAGTTCAATGGTTTCAATATAACAATTTAGTTCTTAATAATAATAAAAACAAAAATGTATTAAATTTACTTTGCCAAATGTTAATGGTGTCGAAACCAATCTAATAATAAATAATGAGAGAAATAGATAAAATAAATACTACTGTCTTCTTAGGGATAACTTTAGATTCAAAGCTGCAGTGGGGAGGACCACATTTGCGTTTTATCTAAAAAACTTAGTTCCGCGGCATATGCTGTTAAACGGATTCGGGAATATACGGACGAGTACACGGCTAGGATTGTTTATTTTCAGCTACTTTCATAGCATTATGTCTTATGGCATCTTGCTGTTGGGGTTGTGCTGCTGACATAAAACACAAATATTCGTTTTGGCAAAAGAGGGCTGTTCGCTGCATTTTACAGAATGGGCCCCAGAGAGTCACTTCGCGAAAAATTTAAAGAAATTGATATTTTGACGGTTTGTTGCTCAGTACATATATGAGTGTGTCATTTTATGTACATAAAAATATAAATATTTTTAGAAGAAACTGTGATTTTCATAAAATTAATACTAGGAACAAACATAAGCTGTATGTGGCGCCCTCGAGGCTTCAAAAGGTCAAGAAATCTTTTGTTGGAAATTTGCGTGCGTTTTTTATAATCATTTACCGGACTGGATTACGCGATTGTCCTTACCTAAATTTAAGACTATAGTTAGAGGCCGACTAGTCCGGGGGCGCTTACTACGCGGTCGGGGACTACCTTGCCGATGCTCAGGGTTGGCAATGAGTGCATCTAAGCTATATGTGCAAAGATAATTTATGTTAATAAGTGTATAAATCTTATGTTTCTTTATACATAATTTTGCTTTTGTAACTGGCACTTGGGCAAAAAATCCTGAAAGCCGGAGTTTCTTGTTGGTTCTTCTCCGAGCCAGGGGCTTTCGAACCAACGGTAGAATTTCAATGCCAAGAGACAACCAGTGTCAGGCAAATGTTTTGACTTTCAATGAATGGTACTGTACTTGGTACTTATATTGAATAAAAACATTTGACTTTGACTTTATGAATATCAATGAAGCGAAAGTGGGTCTGTCGAGACAAATGGAGATCCGTGATGCCTACCTCTCTACAGGGAATCAGGGTGTGATGTGTATGTATGTATACAAATGTGGTTTATCTACTTGCCAAATGCTAATATATATACAAACTTGCCTATCTCTCTATAGAGGCAATGGCAAAGATCACGGGTCCCTCATATATCTCAGTCCTGATAAACCACTTTCAATTCATTGAACATCTAAAGAACTTTTAAAATCGGTGAGTATAGCTGGTAATGGTTATGTTTATAGCAAGGGGTAGCATCATCAAACAGTCTGCCTATGTCTCAAAACTGCTAAATCATCAGCATCTGCATATTAGTTGCGTAGTTTATCATCTATCACGTTGGACACTGAAATATCAGGGCAAAGTAGGTTCAGGTGGGCCAGTGGCCAAAGACCATCACAATGCTCCATTGATGGTGGACATTAAAACTCTGAGAGAGTTTATAGTAGTGACGCTTAGTGGACACTCAAACTCCTCAAAACTTTGTTATTTTGCATGCCTGATACGGTCGAACAAACTGTACCTTAAATACCAATTTGTAACAACATTGAATACGTGTGTTTGCAAATAAAGTTTGATTTGATTTTGATTCTGAACCACCTGAAGGGGTGTATTAAAAAGACAAAGACAAACGCGTTCGTCGTTCACGCCCCCTTAACCCTTGCGGGATAGTCAGAGGTGTCTGGTGTCCATCTCCACAATTGTGAAGGTACTAATTCTATGGCCACCTTGAACCCCACGTGTTGACCAGTCAGTATTTCATGTACCTATCACACACCTAGTCAGGAGGTGACAGGTGGTTAAGCCACTTAGCACTAGCTATTACCTGTGCGGGGGAACAAGTAGGTTTCCTCACGATGTTTTGCCGTGCCGTAGTTTACAGTCATGATAAATATGATTAATAACTAGCGGGACTTATCGCGTATGTTTTTTTATAATAAAGTTACCTTTATTAACCCGACGTTTCGGCTACGTTGCAGCAGCCATGGTCACGGGCAGACTTTATTATATAAAAACATACGCGATAAGTCCCGCTAGTTATTAATCATGAGTATAAATCGCGAATCTCTTAAAACTATAATGATAAATATGTTTGTATGGATTGCAGGTGGCGTGGAGAGTAACAACAACCTGTCAGGCCCTATGGATGAGCATTCCAGTACTTCTAACTCCCCCCAATATCAGGTATACGCATAGGTACAGCATTACATAGACTTATGACTGTAGAATTATAGTATTACTAGTGACCCGCTCCGGCTTCGCACGGGTCTAAAATATATAGCCTACTCCACTATTTAATGGATGTTATTATACTATACAAACCATATAAACCTTCCTCTTGAATTACGCTATCTATTAAAAAAAACCGCATCAAAATCCGTTGCGTAGTTTCAAAGATTAAAGCATACCAAGGGACATAGGGACAAAGAAAGCGAGTTTGTTTAATACTATGTTGTGAAGAGACAAGGGCCCAAGTCTATTAATGCATTTTAGCGTAATAGTAGTTCAATAGCACTTTATTAATAGTGTGAAGTTCATTTTATTTACTATGAGAGACCGGGTCATATCACGATAAATTAATAAAGATATCTGTTTACTTTTATTTTGCCCGACGTTTCGACCCAGTTGCATAGGCCGTGGTCGCGGGAAGACTTCCGATATCTTTATTAATCAGATATCTTTATTAATTTATCGTGATATGACCCGGTCTCTCATAGTAAATAAAATGAGTATAAATCGCGAGTGTTTAAAAATAACTCGTGTGAAGTTCGTAATGGAGTAGCAAAAGTGTCAAATTTCACAATTGATGACCGCAAAAGCATTAAAAATGGCAAAATTGGTCGTATTTGGCAAATTGGGTGTAAAAGTTGTATGAATACCTCGAATACCAGTGTTGACGGGATAGTCAGTACTCATTAGGACAGGTGGTAAGCCATGTCGCCATTAACAAGCACTATTACCTGTTCGGGAAACAGATTTAAATACAAAGTCCCGACCCAACATGAATATGTTTGCTAACTAAAACTGACCTAGGAGAACAAGAACTAAAGTCGTGGACATTGTCTATTGATGTTGCAAGCTGAAGTGGCAGTGGGCCGGTCACGTCTGTCGCAGAACCGACGACTGTTGGAGCAAAGCGGTTCTCGAATGGCCACCGCGTCTCGGTAAACGTAGTGTAGGACGCCCCCTGCTAGATGGACCGATGACCTGAAAAAGGTCGCTGGTAGTAGTTGGCTGAGGGCCACGAGTGATCGTGTTTGGTGGCGTAAACTTGGGGAGGCCTACGTCCAGCAGTGGACTGACATAGGCTGATTGATTGATTGACCTAGGAGATGTTATCATGTGTCCAAGGTTTTTTCCTCCCCGTAAGTGATCAAAGTACAATGTAATTATAAAGTATGTCCATACATACACAAAACATGTATGTAAATAAATAGTTTAAATTAAATTATGTAAAAAGTACCTTTGTACTCATCGCTGTCAGAGTCCGGTAGGGTTCCCAAGACACTGATAGCAGTATATAATGGCATACCTGTATGGATTTGTATTGTATTGTTGTGTATATATGTATGTATAGTATATATGATTTTCAGCTAGTGACAGACTTAGGTTTGGGTGCTGTCGGAGGATCAGTGATGCAGCTTAGCTGCATCAAATACTGAGACAGCACCTTTTCACTGCATCAAGTGCCTACTTCTTATATGTATGTACGAGTATTGTTGTTTTATCAAAGTGTGTATAAAAAGTGTTATCTCAAAATGTATATCTGTAGCAGTGAATAAAATTAAATGTTTTTCTTTCTTATTTGTGTGGTATGCAAGTAATATGTTGTATCTGTTACAGTCCCCGCCAGCACCGAGTCTCCCGGCGCCGCAGTACCCGCCTATCTTCCCCCATAGCGAAGTGTTCACGCCACGCGCTGACACAGGTAGCCCATTTGATTATTTAGCATTTTGAGACATATGCACGCTGTCTTCTTGTCTACAAGGAATCAGGCGTGATGTGTATGTATGTATGTATGTACAATTGTGGAGATGGACACCAGACACCTCCGACTATCCCGCAAGGGTTATTGGGCGTGAACGACGTTGTATTTGTCTTTTTATACACCCCTTCGGGTGGTCAGAGTTTGATTGTCCACTGAGCGTCACTATTATAAACTCCCTCAGAATTTTAGGGTCCACCCTCAATTGAACATTGTTAAGGTCTTTGGTCACTCGAACCTTCTTTGCCTGATATTCAGTGTCCAACGTGACAGCTGATAAACTACGCAACTAATATACAGATGCTGATTATTTAGCAGTTTGAGACATAGGCAGACTGTTTGATGATGCTATCCCTTGCTATAACATAACCATTACCAGCTATACTCCGATTTTAAAAGTTCTGTAGATGTCAAGGAAGCGAAAGTGGTTTATCAGGACTGAGATATATGAGGACCCGTGATCTTTGCCATTGCCTCTATAGAGAGATAGGCAGTTTGTATATATATTAGCATTTGGCAAGTAGATAACCACATTTGTTTACATAAATACACATCACGCCTGATTCCCTGTAGAGGAGTAGGCAGAGATCACGGATCCTTATTTGTCCTACTGACAGACCACTTTCGCTTCATTGACATTTATACATCTTCTCATACACTCTCGGCGGTTATAGGTACATCTAACGTCACCTTTTTTCAATATAGCGTCTATCTGACTGGTATATGTCTTATTACCATTTGGTGACCATACATACAAAGTCCCTTTAGAGTAGGACAAAAAGACAAACGGGTTCCTGATCGTTAACCCTTGCGGAGTAGTCAAAGGTTCAGGTGTCTATCTCTGCAATTGCGAAGGTTCTATGAGATTTAGAGGAGGGCAAAAGCAAATATGTTCTACTAAAAACTATTACTTGGACATGTTATGCGGATGAATGATAGCAGATAAACAAAAGGAATATATATGAGTGAAGTGGAAGGGCGGTTACGTAGGCGCCGTCTAATAAGAAATATGACAGTCAGATAGACGCTTTATTGAAAAAGGGTGACGTTAGGAGTACCTATAACCGCCGAGTGTGTATGAGTAGATGTATGACTGTCATTGAAGTGAAAGTTTTGTCAGGATCGGGACAAATGGGGATCCGTCTCTGTCTACCCCTCTACAGAGAATCAGGCGTGATGTGTATGTATGTATATACAAACTATCAAGGTCGCCATGCATACATACGCTTCACGACTTTTTTTTCATGAATTTTAATGAATTTCTATGTACATTTTCGTAATAAAAACACATTTAC
The DNA here is from genome assembly GCA_030578115.1 of Leucoptera coffeella. Lineage (NCBI taxonomy): Eukaryota > Metazoa > Arthropoda > Insecta > Lepidoptera > Lyonetiidae > Leucoptera > Leucoptera coffeella. Next base: position 10,840 of record JAMBLF010001282.1, read on the forward strand.
GAAATGCATCGAATTATACGGTGAGGGAAAACATCGTGAGGAAACCTACCTGTTCCCCGAACAAGTAATAGTTAGTGCTTGTAAATGGCGACATGGCTGACCACCTGTCACATTGAGTACTGACTATCTGGTTAACACGTGGGTTCGAGGTGTCCATAGAATTACTACCTTCGCAATTGCGGAGATGGACACCTGAACCTCTGACTACCCCGCAAGGGTTAATGGTCCTGAATGCGTTTGTTTTTTTGTTTGCTTCACGACTTGTGTATACACACTCCTTTTTACTGTGGCTGGGTAGTTAGATGAGTGTCCATTTCCGAAGTTTTAGAGGCATTTTAGGTTTGGACCACTCATAGCCCGTGATTCACTAGATAGACAGCACCCAACGTGTTAGGTGAATGAAATGAAATGAAAATCTTTTATTCAACATAAGGATATTGATATCACTTATTGAACGTCCAAAAAAAAACATTTTTCATAAAAATATATCATTATCATAAAAATTATTCTTAAAATAAATCAATTTAGATTAATAAAGCTAAAACTAATGGCACTTCGTAAAGTCAAACTCTGCAGAGAAGAAATGTACGGTATGTAAGGTGCTGAACTGTATCTACAATGATTGTTGGTTATGTTTGCAGTGGCGTTACCAGTCCCAGGGTCGACGCCTATCGGGCAGATAGGCATCGGCCTGCCCTCCACGGAAACATTTCCAGGTAAATAATAATAATAATAATAATATCTTTATTGAGACATCCACATCAATTACATACAATTTTCAACATACAATAGAATTCATAGAAAATAATTGAATTACACAATACACAACACATAAAATTACATTTCATTTCATTAAACATTAAATTCTATTTAAAATGTATACCATGAAATTCAATTTACATTTCAAATATGATCACACAGCTAGTTTTGGTAATCTCAAAAGGCGTCCAGCTCGGCGGTTGTAAATCTAACAACTATCACCATTCTCAACTTCCTTAACGGAATTGGCTTCGACTATCGATCACAACCATATACGAGAAAATTCTCATGCTTCGCTCACATATATTCTTTCTCATGCATGTTCATCTGTTATCCTCTCGAAGTACACACGCTTTAAGAAGTATTATCCCCAAACTGATCTGTATTTAAGTTCTTCTTGGTTCTACCCATGGAGTAATTAATAAGAGGAGTGGGCCTTACGCAATATTTGTATGGAAACTAGCGTGGCATTACGCGGGGTGAAACGAGGCACGCGGGATGGAGGGGAGATATTACAACCAATCAAAACACGGCATCGGCCAATCAAATTAGGTATCTTCTTTCTACTACACATTGTTAGAGTTCGCACCAATTAAAACACGCCATTTGGCCTCCGTACCGCGTAACGGGGACTGCTCCTTACTCCGGGTCCTCTTTATATTTGATTCGTGGTTCTACCATCTCGAAAATACATGTGTAATGTACATACAAACACACATATAAATTACGCTTGATTCCCTGTAGAGGGGTAGGCTGAGACCACGGATTGGCATCACTCCCGATCCTGACAAACCACTTTCGCATTATTGACACTTATACTCCTCTTCATTCACACATCAAACACACTCAGCGGTTATAGGTACTTCTAACCTCACCCTTTTTCAATATGGTGTCTATTGACTGTCATATGTCTTATTGGGCCGGCCCCTACGTAACGCCCACTTCACTCACATATATTCCTTTTATCAGTCTACTATCATCATCAACAGGGTCGAAACGTCGGGTAAAATAAAGGTATTTATATCTTTATTAATTTATCGTGAAACGACCCGATCTCGCATAGTAAATAAAATATTAATGTAGTTAACAAGCTGTATTTGTATCCCAAATAAATTATACATGTATGTTGTTTTTGACGACCTCCGTGGTGCGATCCATTAGACACCTGAACGCTAATCGTGGGGTCACGGGTTCGATTCCCGATGGAGGCAGAGTTGAGAACAACGCTTTTCTACTGCTTTCCAGTCTGGGTGTTGATTATACATATATGCTAGTATATGTATTTATCTATGTATAATATGCATACATTTCTTATAAATTTCTTAAATAAGAAGCGGCTGTAGCCCAGTGGGTAATACCTCGGACTTCGTATGAGAAAGCTCCTAGGTTCGAATCCCGACTCTGGCATGTACCAATGAATGAAATTTAAATATGTGTTTTTCATTTACGTACATAATTTACAGTCGCTAACGGTGAGGGATAACATCGTGAGGAAACCTGCCTATCCCGCAGGATAGGTAATAGTCAGTGCCTATATACGGCGATACGGTTCACTACCTATCACGTTGGGTGCTGTCTATCTAGTGATACGCGGGCTTCGAAAGACCCATACCTATATTCCTATACCGAAATTTCGGAGATGGGCACTCAAGCCTCTGACTACCCCGCCATAATAAAAAAGGGAGTGTGTATACACAAGTCGTGAAGCGTATGTATTTCTTAAATATACGTTGACTAGTACCCTTAACAAGTCTTAAATGTACTTACCAAGGGGCTAGTGCAATTGGTGTATTATGCGTTTACCCAGAGCGTACACAAATGTCAAATTGTCAAAAACTTCATTTTCAGGTCAGGTTCAGGTCAGCAAAAAAGGTACATTTAAAAAAAAATATTTAATCAGAATTGATATTGTCGCTTGCGTCACTAGAAGTCCATTCATCAGAACTGCTTTCTTCACCTGAAAAAAATATGCACAATAATGTTTTTGGGTTCTATTTTTTTTTGACCTGCTGACCATACAATATGACGTCATATAAAGTCATTGTCATTTTGACTTTTGTGCACGCTCTGAGTGAACGCATAATAATAATGTCCAAATATTATTATTATTTTAAGAGTTAATGTTGCCAGTTTGTTGGAGACCGTGCCTTTCTCTGACAGCGATGAGTTAAAGGAGATATTTTTCCTTTAAGGTTTTATTTTATTTGTTTTCGTTTTTTTTTATTATTATTGTAAATAATAGTTTTATTTTGAATTGATTAAATAAAGTTATTATCAATTTGTAAAAACTCTTTTTCCTATACATTTTTTTCTACTTTTCTGCACTGCGACAGCCCCCAACTCCAACAAGTCGTCATCGCTGAGCGGTTCCCCCGTGCCCGAAGAAGACGAGGACGGCGCCAAACGAGGGGTGCTGCCACGCCACGCCACGCATGTCATGAGGCAGTGGTTGTTCCAACACCTCGTGGTCAGTACATACCGCTGCTTTAAAGTACGTACATTGCATAAAACAAAGTCGCTTTCTCTGTCCCCATGTCCCTTTGTATGCTTAAATCTTTGAAACTACGCAACGGAGTTTGATGCGGTTTTTTTAATAGATAGAGTGATTCAAGAGGAAGGTTTGTGTGTATAATAACATCCATTAAATAGTGGAGTAGGCTGTATATTTTATACCTAGCGAAGCTGGACCGGTCGCTAGTAAGATTATATAGAAAAATAGTCTCTGCCTATCCAGCCCGGGACGTAAAGGCTTAATACATGTATCGCTGCTTTAAAACTAAACTGAAGAAACTCGAAAAAGACTATTTTGCAAAAAACGTTGTTTTATAATATAGTTGATATATTTTTGACATTAAATTGCATTTAGTTTAAAAAAATGATTAAATATAAATACATTTTTTATCTTTTATTAACTTAATATGTTTTATGTAAGTACTTATTATTTAATCTTTTTGAGATAAAATGTTTTTCGAGTTTCTTCAGTTTAGTTTTAAAGCAGCGATACATGTATTAAGCCTTTAAGTCCCTGGCTGGAAAGGCAGAGACTATCTTTCTATATAATCTTACTAGCGACCGGTTCGGCTTCGCACGGGTATAAAATATATAGCCTACTCCACTATTTAATGGATATTATTATACACATAAACCTTCCTCTTGAATCACTCTATTTATTAAAAAAACCGCATCAAAATCCGTTGCGTAGTTTCAAAGATTTAAGCATACAAAGGGATATAGGGATAGAGAAAACGACTTTGTTTTTTACTATGTAGTGATTCTTGGTATTTCTTCTCTGCAGGTTTTTCTTTTAGGAAATGCCAAAAGTTTTAGAATAGAAAAAAATATTAACAAAAACTTGTGCAAGTACAGAAACATTTATAATTACAATTGACAAGACACGATACTGCACTGTCACTGTGAAAGGGCCCAGGCTCAGTATATGTTGCAGGCCAAAGCCCACAACGCCAATCCTCCGCCTAAGCTGTTTTATAAGATTTATTTTAATTTTTTAAGATTAGGTGTCTAATTTTAAGGACAATTTTTCATGTGAAAATGTTGTTTTTACCTTCAATAAAAGGTTTTATAATCCTTATGTTGAATAAAAGCATTTTATTTCATATCGATCGCCACCTGGAACAGGTGACAAATCTCACTTGCTTCACTCACTCATTAACCTTCCATAGATAGCCTTTTGTTATTCACTCTACATACACCCGCCTTGAGAAGAATGTCTCCAATTTGATCTGTATAAGTTCTACGCGGCCTACCCCGTCCAACTCTACCTCCCACTTTGACTGTATAGATTCCTTTCGTAACCCTTCTTTTATCCACCCGCTCCTTGTGCCCAAACCACCTCAATATGTACCTTTCTCTATTTTTGAGACTACATCTTGTTTCATGACACAAAGTTCACTGAACATTATATTATAATAATTCGGTTGACTTACCGACTGTCCCTCTGACGACATTAAAACTTCTTCTTCTGTTATTTGGTTTCCAAGGAGATAATAGAAACCCTTTTATGTGAACAAAAAAAAAGTATGGACAGTCGTCTATGGTGCCTCAACAAAGTCAGCAGCTCAGTGAAAGTTTTAAATACAAATAATTATTTTCGGTTGAATATTTAGTCAGTTGTGATGCCAAATTGGCTAAATATGTTTTGGGATTTTATTTGGATCCTCAACTGGAACGAACCGAAGAACAAGGAAGAGAAGAATTGGAGCTTCGATTTCGATTTTTTTCGGTTGTAGCGGCTGGCGGCGTTGGTGTAACCATGGCGATGGAAAAACAAGAAGTTCAAACGCCGTGGCATCAGTGTTTGTACTTCAGCCGACATAACCTTAGTGGTGAATGGCTTAATAAAGAATTAAAAAAAAAAGTATGGACATCTATGGTTTTATGTATATCGTTTTAATAGTTATTTTTATATTTTTAGCACCCCTACCCCACGGAAGAAGAAAAGCGGACGCTAGCTGCGCAGACCAGGCTCACTCTGCTTCAGGTATTTAGAGCTATCATTACATTCTCAATTTCTGACTCACTCGCTCACACACTTATTCACTTTCATGGAGTCATGGGAGAATGAAAACATATATTTTTTAATTCTTTATCAGTCAATATCTTTAGATTAAGTAATAGTAATAGTAATCAGTCAATATCTTTAGTTAAGGGACAGAGTCCGGAACGAGATTATCCGGCAGAGAACCAATGTCGTAGACATTGTCTATCGATGTTGCAAGCTGAAGTGGCAGTGGGCCGGTCACGTCTATCGCAGAACCGACGACCGTTGGAGCAAAGCGGTTCTCGAATGGCGACCGCGTCTCGGTAAACGTAGAGTAGGACGCCCCCCTGCCAGATGGACTGATGACCTGAAAAAGGTCGCTGGTAGTGGTTGGCTGAGGGCCACGAGTGATCGTGTTTTGTGGCGTTACCTTGGGGAGGCCTACGTCCAGCAGTGGACTGTCATAGGCTGATTGATTGATTGATTGATCTTTAGATTACGTCGGCAAATGAATATTATTATGCACACTTTTCGCATACTAGCTTGCGTCGTCAATTTAATGTCAATAGTTAGGTCTTTCATCCCAGCTTTTCGTAGAAGGCGACTAAGAGACCCGGGGCTTACAATTCAAGGGCTAGTGACTTCTGGGTGTAGAGCGGGGAAAAAGCAAGAAGGGGAAAGGCATGATTAACCTTTTAACCGCCTGAGTCGGATTTATCCGACACAAAACCTTGTTAATTATTTACACAATTTCGATACATATTGCGATGTTTTAGCCTAAAATACATAGCTTTTTCGAAAGTTTATATATTCAACCTTCTATTTAATGTTATAATTCAGAAGTATACATAACATCTCTATTTTCGTAGGTATTTATCTTTCGATTTAATGTACCGGGCGCTGGGGGCACGCCAACTGATAAAAGTTGTGGCGGTTAAAAGGTTAAGAAGCAAATTATAGATGCATTGTTTTTGTACGTTTGCAGGTGAACAACTGGTTCATAAATGCCAGAAGGCGGATCCTGCAGCCGATGCTGGACTGTTCCGACAAAAGCGGTAAGATGCCACATACATAAACTAAAACTTTTTTACTTAACATCTACAATTAACCCTTGCGTGCGAGATAGTCTAATGTTAGCGTGGCCATCCCTCAAAAACATTTGTAATACAATAAAGCATTAGCGAAAGGCATAAGCTCGAGGAGAGAAAATAAAATGAGGAAACCGGCCTATTCCTCGGAACAGGTAATTGTTAGTGCTTGTAAATGGCGACACGGTTTACCATCTATCACATCAGCTTACGACTATCTAGTCAACACATGGGTTCAAATTGGCCATAAAATGACTAAATTCACTTGAGGAAGGTCGCTGGCAATGACTAGATGTGGGCTACAAGTGATCGTGCATTGTGGCATGCCCTTTAGGGATTGCTTGCGTCCAATAACGTACTGCTATTAGACTAATTGATTAATTTTATAATCGCCATCTAATATAACCTCACTGAACTATCTCGAACAACGCTAGCGCCACCTTTTATTTTAACCACGTACTGTTTTGTAATAAATACCGTATATTAAATCGACCGTATATTAACGTAGTGTAGGACGCGCCCTGCCAGGTGGACCGATGACCTCAAGAAGGTTGCTGGTAGTGGCTGGATGAGGGCCACGAAAGATCGTCTTTTGTGGCGTACCCTTGGGGAGGCCTACGTCCAGCAGTGGACTAATACAGGCTGATTGATTGATTAAATCGACCTATTGATGTGCTTGCAGGTGTGAAGAAGCAGAAGAACGGCTCGGCGGGCAAGAGGTACTGGCCTGACGCCCTCACCAACCCCCAGTTCACCGCCGGTAAGGGAACATTCAACATATTCATCATGATTAATAATGAACGGGATTATCGCGTGTTTATATATCGCACTTCGGGACATACTCGCACTTATCCCCTAAACAGGAGACGATTTTTCACTCTAAAATTCTCTGTACAATTACGCGTAATCGCATAACATACGATCCCCGGCCTCAACGCTCCATTTTTCAAAGGATTTTAAAACGCTGTGTATATGAAGTCGATTATGCGGTTAATTCTGTATACTTAAGTCATTTTCGTAAAAAGTTGCACAAGTGCGAATTTGGTCCCGAAGGTGCGATATAATAAAATTACCTTTTATTAACCCGACGTTTCGGCTACGTTGCAGTAGCCATGGTCACGGGCAGACTTTTATTATATATAAACTTACGCGATAAGTCCCGTTAATTATTAATCATTAGTATAAATCGCGAATCTCTTAAAACTTTATTCATTCATGTCCTTTCATCTCTTGGAGTACATTGAATCCTAGCATATTTCTTTGGTCAGTTTCAGCAATATAAAATAATACGTAAAGCAACCTTAATTTATATTAACATTGCACACGTCCATTACACTCACTCGTATTTATAGTTTTATAAATATTTTATGCACACGTAATTCACTTCACATTTTACTCACCGTTATAGTTTTGACTTTAAGTATGCATTATTTTATAATACCCTACCATACTACCCTCTGTGAGCCGCCAGCTGAAAATCGGCGGATTTACTGAGCCCGCGCTCCGTAGATTCCCGCCGAGCTGGACGCCATTTGGGATCTCCACGGCACACTAATTGACTGACATTTAATTCTGATTTATTTTAATATAATAACTTAGTCTTTAATAACATTTTTCTTAATTAATTTTTATTGTATAATTGTTCGTCGGTACTATTGTGTCATTAAACGTATTGTGGAGTTTTCAATAAAGGATTATTATTATTAATATATAGTAAATATGCAATATTGGTGGGACACATCCTTGACTAGAATACACAAATGCATATTTGTGGTATTACAGGGTTGAGGTGTGGCTTATAATATGTCTTTTCGTAATAATGAACAAATGCGGCGGTTATACTTTGAGAGAAAACTCAATAAAGTACCTGGTTCCGCAGAGTACAATTAGTGTTTGTAAATGGCGACCTGGAATACTTGATATATTGAATATATGCTCATTATTTGAGTATCATGTGAGTTCGATGTTGCATCTAAAATATCCACGAATTTGTGAATATTTCTCCCTAAGTTTGTTGAAGACTTGTGTTTGTGTAGTCAAAATATGTTTAAATATAATATACTAGCGACCCGCTCCGGCTTCGCACTTCTGGCAATTTAATGGATGTTATTATACATATAAACCTTCCTCTTGAATCACTCTATCTATTAAAAAAAAACTGCATCAAAATCCGTTGCGTAGTTCAAAAGATTTAAGCATACAAAGGGACATAGAAAGCGACTTTGTTTTATACTATGTAGTGATACTTCAAATACCAAAACCTATGCCGTCTTATTACAAAAAAAGAGTCTTGGCTTTAAGACCAAAAAGCATACAGAAAGGGGACAAATAGATAAATGCGACTTTGATCATTCAATCATTTCGATACTATGACATAGTGATACTTCAAATACAATTATTTTACAGTAGTGAAGTGAGCCTATGAATAACTTCATTATTAATTTTTCCGTCCAGGTTTACAACACAATTGAGCACGGAACGTAATACATTCTCATCGTCAGAAGACGAGGTAAATAAGATTAGCGGAGCAGTAGAGGACATAACGATCATGTCAGGGAAACATATACTTATCATTAATATACTTATTTTAGAAACAAAAACATTCTTTACTACGAAAACCTCACGACGACAGCTTTAGTAACAGATGACCAGAAGTATCTCTGGACCCTGATCACCAACATGCATTGATACCCCATTACCAGAAGTACCCCACCCGTACTCCATTGGTGTAATACACCCCGGGACTAAAGCCGGGTACACCGGACTCACCAGCTCTAAATTACCATGAAGAACCCGGGGTAACTAAAGGGTATTCATTATAAAAGGGGTTTCCTACAAGTATGACGTCACACTTGTATCTGAATTGTGAAAGGGTACTGTCGTGCAAGGTGTATGTTGTGTAAGTATACAAGTTTAGTGTGATGTGATACTTGTAATACAGCACTTGTATAATGGAAATGTTGCTTTAGTTGAGGGACTGGCGTAATGTGGTCTATAGAAGCTATGTCTTGACACAGGATTGAAATAATGAAAGGAAAAAGTATGCAGTTCATTTTTCTTTGACCATAAAAACATCATACCTTTTTAACTTATAAATATTTTTTTGGATATAAGAACTTATTTAATAATATGATCAAGGTATGCTTCTATAATTGGACTTGTTATGCGCATGAAAGATAGTAGAGTGACAAATGGAATATAAGTCGGTGAAATGGAAGGTAGGTTGCGTAGAGGTCGGCCCAATATAAATTAAAAACTTCTGTCATAGCTTCTATAAAACTACAATTTAGTGGTTAACACAATGCGGATTCTTTGTAATGTCTAAAAATCAATATTTATGTTTTTAGTTTCTCTATTACATTCGTAAAATGAGGCCCTATTCAAAATATGTATACTTTCTTTACGATGTAAATTGTTCTTTCGAATGAGATACTAAATTGGATTTGATAAGATATTAAACTATACTGTGTCAAATTAAGTACGTTTATTTAAATAATGTATTTCTGGTAAGAAGAAAAATAATAAGAAATTTATTTATTTAAAAAAATAATATTCATTGGCCTAAAGCTATTTCAAATAATGTCCGTCAACAGATATAAATTGCATATTTGTAATTTAATCAAAATAAGTTTTGTACTTTATATTTTTTTACTTCTGTTTGGCCTTGTAGTAAGGCAAATCAAAACAATTTTATTTTTGATCTAATTTAAGAATATGACACTTATTTTGACACAGTATTGCTTAAAAATGAATGAAATTATTGTCTTTTTCATTAAATGTTGATTTTCAGTATTCCTCTAAGAAACATGTATACGTAAATGTACCTAAGTATTAATTGGAAAGCAATAGGAACATTATTTACTTCTGTTACAAAATATTAAATCCTTTGGCGAGGCAGAATCGACTGGGTACATTTCTTGTTTGTATTACATACACACACTAAATATACATATGTTGATGGCTTCCGTGGCGTGAACAGTTAACTACGGAGGCCAGTCCAGTAATGATTTTTGCAAAATATCAGTTCAATAACACAGTAACAGTGAGATCTTATTCGTGGAATAGCAAAACTTTTACACTTTTCGTCATTTTAAAAACAAAATTTGTCACTTTCGCTGTCATCAATGGTGAAATTTGAAATTTTACTTACCCACTACTAACTTCACACTGTTACACACTGTTTTGACTTTCAATAAGTGATTTTATAATCCTCATATTGAATAAAAAGCATTTCATTTCATTTCATTACTGACGTGATATTGAACAATTACAATTGTGTTAAAACGCATTAATAGACTTGAAAGCTAATCAAGTGGTCCCTGTAGTATGCAGAGTAAAGATATACGCTTTTCTTCTGCTTTCCAGTCTGGATGGCCTTATATAACTCATTGGTGACAGGTTGCTAGCCCATCACCATATAGATTCCATTAATGTGTATGTAATATCAACAAGCAATGTGCCCGAGAGACATTAAGTATACTTAACATTAGTTTTAGTATAACCGTATACGTAACTTTTACCTCAGTATTATTATTGTATACCTTTTAGTTAGTTGTATATTGATGCTGTATATTTTATCACAACTCTTAAGGATTAAGGTCATTAAAAAGTATAGTCATTATTTCATAACACTGATTTCAAAATAGCTCGATCCAGTCTTCATACTTTAATTAAATGAGACAAATTTTTTTCGACACTTGAGTTAATGCTAAACATCATAAAAGGTTATTTCTGAAATCATGCTTCTGTGATGGGTGAAAGATTGGAAGTCTGTCAGCAGCATATTCCATCTATCCATCTTTTACTCAAGTGCCAACATAATTTTATTGTTTTTGAAACATATTTTAGGTGATTATTTTGTTTAAATGTTGCAAGAAATGACTGTAAGTAGATGATGTCTACCGTCCATTAAAAGCAATTAGTGTTACCATACTAAACTTCAATTGTACGTAATTATTGCCAGCATTAAGGGATTTTAAACTCATTCTTCAGTAGTCTTTATATAAACTGATTACTGAATAATAATTCAATCATAAGATGATTAAAAAGACATTTTAAAGTATACCTACATTCCCAGTACACCTAATCAGTATTTTCTATACGTAAATGTATACGTCTATTTAAAATTAAGTTAATAAACTTATCCTGTAAATGAAGTTCCCGTTACCGTGGTTACTGAAATAAACAATGTCCTTGTCAAATTTGACAGTTGAAGTTTATAAAGAGGGCTTTTCACGATCGCTGTAACGGGGGCGTTTCCTAAAAACGATATACGTAATAAACAGTGTTATTTAAAAGTGTATATTTTTAGTATTAAAATGTTTAGCTATAGTGACTGTGTATACCTTCCAGTATACTTTTACATGTATACTACTTTACATAAACAGCTGTATACTAAATAAATAATTTTAAATCAAAGAAATCTTTCGCGTTAGGCTCTTGGCTAGTTGTCAGAGCGATAGGTAGCCGTCGCTTGGAATGTGTTTTACTAGGTTAAGATCTCTATTTATGTTGAGACTAAACCATACATGTATGTGTATGAAATACTCTAATTAACTTCAGGAACCTTACTCCACTAATGCATTGTAGGCACAATATTACTTCAGTATCGATACAGTGATACTTCAGTAGCCGTAATTTGACACTTTGGCACATATTGGAGTAATAAAGTAATATTGTGCCTACAATGCATTAGTGGAGTAAGGCCCCAGTTTATTTGAAAGCATAAATATTACCCCTAAGTTGCCATGTGTTCGTAAAACACAGTTCATAAATAATAAAAGTCCATTCTTAGATAAATATGTAAGCTAGGTTTAATTTTTCAATTATCTTGTTACATAAACGTTAATTTGTGAAGCTTTTTTGTGTATATTTTGAAAAATGAGAGAAAAAGAGAGCATTGTAAAAACAGACACTGATTCAAGGAAAATAATGTTGCTTCGTACCAATTTCGGAAATATGTTTTTACATATTTGATTCGAGGAAAGTCTTCAGTTTTCGACAAAATAGTTCTGTACTTTTCGTAACAACCCTATTCATTAAGGAAACTAGTCATCGTTTTATAATTTTGACTCGTGTATAAAGTGTTTTTGTATTATATACCCGTTCGTATAATTATAGTTTACTAAGCTAAGTTAATATCAACAGCGTGTATAAACAAATTATTCCTTAGTTTTAAACTGACTTTATATTTTTAATTATAAGTATGAGTTATACATACATGAAAAACAATATTTATCAATTGTTAACATATAAAATTTGCACAACATTAAGCGTAGTCTCACGATACATAATAATTTAAAAACGCTTTTTGGCTTTTGCACCAGTTTTTATTTTAGCGTTTCTTTACATTTTTGAAAAGATTATTCAAAAATAAAATAAAATTGATCACTGATATAAGGAAAAACTGGATAGATTAGAGGTTCGTATTGAAATGAATGATTATTATTTGGTTTTATTCAAATATGGTATGGCAGAGACTATCGATCATCATCTCGAACGATCCTTACAAATCTCACTTACATCCAATAGTCAGTGAAACAACAAAGCTTATAAAAGTTATTCAGTGTAGCACATTATTTCAAGGTATCCCTTGTTTTGTATAAATAGTGAAGAAAAAGACATTTGACAATTGTGATCCTTTTTTATTAGCGACTAAGTTAGCTTAAGCTTTAGGGAAATATCGTTGCAACGTGATGTGACTTATAATTCTGCTCTTAGACTAGTTACGGCATAATGACAAACACGCAAACATGACTTGTATAGTTTTAAATTTAAATCTGTTCCGTATCCAACTTCCACAAAGCTAATTTAAAAAAAATAAAAATAAATTCACTTTATAGTGAAAAGGATTGAGTTATCAACTTTGGAATCATAGAACATAACACACCAGTGTTTTGCGTACTTAAAAGTTGTTCTTTAATGTAAGACCAATGTGGACCGATGACCTCAAGAAGGTTGCTGGTAGTGGCTGGATGAGGGCCACGAAAGATCGTCTTTTGTGGCGTACCCTTGGGGAGGCCTACGTCCAGCAGTGGACTAATACAGGCTGATTGATTGATTGAATGTGATAATAGTCTGCCTAGTAACTTTTTATTGCTTTGTATTACAGCTAATATAAAGCAATAATATTAAAGCATAGGCCCATACGGAATGATTGCTCGTTCTAGAATTAAAGGTTGTGGGTTTGAGCTTACAATGGCAAACTATCTATGAAAGCAACACAGGTGTTGTGTACCCTAATGAAGATCAAGGGCCCTAGTCAACTAATGCTTTTTGGAAAATATCATTTGAATATCACTTTAGTAACCGTAGTAGTAACCGTGGTAAAAGAGTAACCACGTGAAGTTGATAGTGCATTAGAAAAATTCAAATTTCGTCTTAAAATGGAAAAAATATATCGTATTATATTCCACTACTAACTTCATAGTATTACTGAAGTGGTATAGAACTACAAATATGCTAAAACCCTTTAGTAGACTTGGGGCCTAGGGCCCTTACGTCATAAATAAACTATATTTCAATAACTCAAGACATACATAATTTACATAATTTGATTATTGAAAACTGTAATTGCATTTTAAAACTTTTATGTTAACATTTAAACTATTATGCCTCAGCAAAATGAAATGAATACAGCTATGTATTGCACGATTCTTGAGTAATGCAGTTTCTACGGAATTACATTTATATTCTGTTAGGGTAGTCCTGGTTTAGTTCCATATTATCATATTGTCAAAAGGTTAGAATTTTATCATAATTACAATATACTCGCTTCAATAAAAGCGACTGCTACATTTTATCAAGAGATAATTTTATCCTTCAAACTAAAATATCTACTTCACGATGAAAATATACGTAATTTTTAGTCTTCCATACAGTAATTTTAAATACGTAAATAGATTTACTATTAACAATAAGTTGCTCAGAGTATACATTCTTAATCCCTACAGTACGAGAAGAATAGTAATGCAAGTTCCTCATTTTCACAATAGTGCTAAGAAGTTCTGTTCAACAGATTATAGTAAACGCGGGTCGCATTCGGGAGGAGACAAATAGTGAACATAAGTGGATGCTCACTATTTCTCCACTCCAGACAATGTCTCTCTATCCTACAACTGTGATGTAATAATTTTATGAATTTTAAGCAATAACTATTACATTTTGTAACGCTTTTTGTATGTATCCTTAAGTTCTAATGTGTCATGCATAATTAGTAGAATCAAGTCACGATTTCATGTAAATTGTGACGTGTCACAAGTCCGCGGCCAATCAGCGGCGACTGAAATCAATTCTACTATCTTTTGTTCATAAATTTGTAAATAAATTTTAGCTTTTACGCTAATAATAAAATCGTAAATACATAATTAAGTCAGTAGATATGCGCGCTTTTTTAAATGAATAAAGTAATGTTTTGGTGTGCTTTTAAAGGGACGGCAGGTGGCGGCCATATTTTAATTGAAATTCAAGTCAGGAGACTCTAGTCTTTGCCGATGCGGCTTTCTAGTGATGTTTCTGTGTCCCTTTAAAAGCACGACAATATGAAAATAATTTTATAGCATCTCTAGCTTAAGATAAGTAAATCGACGCTTCAAATACCTATGTATACCTATTATTATGTGAAAACATAATTTCAAGTATTAAAACAACATTACATACATCCATTGGTTTTATTAAAACTCCATGAAAGATCTTTCCTTTATCATTGACAGCATTGACATACTTGAGGTGAAGATCCAATAATTCTCATCTTGATGTGTAGAAGTTGATGTCGGTATTTTTATAAAAGTACTACTACTTTTGAAATCAACACAACAAACATATAAATATACTCGCATCCAAGTCCTTAATGGGATAGGCAGAGACTATCGTTAGCTACCTGGAACGAACCTGACAAATTTCTTTTGCTTCACTCACACCCATTAACCTTGTCATACATGCTCTTCTGATCTTCGAGCTACTTACACCCGCTTTGAGAAGAATGTAAAAACATCAGTTGAAGACCTCTGTGACGTGATCGGTTAATCACCTGAACGCTAATTACGATGTGCCGGATTCGATCACAAGTTGAGACAGAGTTAAAATCTACGCTTTTCTTCTGCTTTCCAGTCGGGTTCGTGATTATATATGCAATAGTTGTATTTAATGATATATACGTATTTTACTTTTTACTGTGTATACTAGTATATATGTCTTACATATACGTTGGCTAGTACCCTTAACACAAGTCTTAAATAAACTTATCAAGGTCTAGTTCAACTGGTGTAATGATGATCTAAATATTATTATTATCAGTGAACTTTTTACCAATTGTCATTTTAAACCATCTTCATCTCGTTTCTTCGCTACATGAGACTAATAGGTAATCCCTTAGTTAATACACGTTGACAATATATTGCGTAGGATTATATATGTGCGCCTAAACACGTGTTTACATAACGAAAGAAATACACTCTAGAATACAGTATTAATAGAAGCCACAACCTAAATAAGACGTCTGCTACGCAATAGCCGCGAAAGTCAACATTCTAGAAGGGGGAACATTTGTGCTCTCTCCCAAGTCAATGTCCGACAATGACAATAAAATTGCACTAAAATTGAAATAAACAAGTTTGTACATAATATCCCCACTATTTATACCTAAACCCTTGCATCTGTGTTTCATTCTAAAATTGGATTAAAGTCGAGTTCCAAAAATATCTATAGAACAAACAATAACACAATTAATTTCTGCGGGGTAGTCAAAGGTTCAAGTCATGTTCTTTTCCACAATAGTGGAGGTAATGATTCCTTCTCATTACAACTTTGAACCCACGTGTTAATTAGATATTCAGCATGTCATATGACAGGTGGAAAACAGGTAATTTAAAGGGCCATATAATTATTTAGTTATAATTACTTGGTCCTAGGAATTAACGATTTAAGGACTAAGAAATGTGTGAAATTGTAAAACATTTTAGCTATATTATACATTAATCGATCAAGCTTTTGAATAATATCAATAGTACTGTATAATTATATTATCTGTGTCAATAGGATAAAAATAGTTTATAAAGACACACTTTTTTGACTTTTTATAGAGATTTAAGAGTTACCAGTTCGTGAGTTTATAAATGATATTTCATTTCATTAATTTACGATGTTGCGAAGTAGTTATACAGTCAACGCTAAAAGTGCAGTCTTAGTAACTTTGTATAAGGTTTACGTTTATGAGAAAAAAAGAAAATATTTTTCATTTCGAAGCACGTGAACGTATAGTGGCCATGAAAATGCAGTGGCGCCCTTTTTAAAATGTAAAATATTGTCATTTGTTCTAATAAACGTAAACCTTATAAAAAGTTACTGGGACTGCACTTTTAGCGCTGACCGTATATTTGTGTAAAGTAACAGGTAATGTTCCGCGTTCTCTATATCGCGGATTAGTACAGTATCGTTTCTGTGTTTGTAAACATTGTGCGTATTATGATGACGTAAAATGATGTTTACGAGTGTATGAGAGACAAATATGCTTTTCTGTTATTTCGTTGCTTTTATAAAATTGACAAGTGGGATTCTGTTTTTTATGACGTGTGTAAAGCAAAGGGGGTTTTACTAGACTTTAGTTCATAACAATTAAAACATAGTTACTTTTAAACACTCGCAATTTATACTTATTTCATTTCCTATGTGAGACCGGGTCTAAAGTAAATATAAAGATAGATAGGACTAAAAAATAAAGATATAGATACCTTTATATAACTCGTCGTTTCGATCCAGTTGCATAGGCCGTGGTCGTGGGAAGACTAATTACATATGTTACATAGTAAATAAAATTAAAACATAATCACTGAAAGAATTCTAATATTAAGGGTGTCTATAAACAATTTTAGCGGAATAACAAATTGCGGAAGTGTCACTACACCAAAACTAGTGCTCTAAGGCAACTGGACATCATATGTATGTCATTATAAATATACTTACTATCTCTTCTGCACTGCCACATTTAATTACAGAATTCCTAAAACTTGTTCGTTAGATAGGTTCAGAATCTTGTCAAGGCAGGTGTAAGTAGCCTCAAACAAGAACATGCATGAAAAGGATAATTTATATGAGTGAAACAAGAGAGTTTTGAGATCTTATCATCTTAATCTACGAGCTGGGATGAGTGAATGTACGTATATTACGTAGTGTATGTACACTTCTGGACACACCTATTGGCCCACCTAGCATTTTCAGTTTCGTTTGGTCCTAGCTAAAATTTTTTATTAGGTCGAGTTAAAAGTTTTTATGCAGTTTTTAACCTGGCATATTCACAATGTCATTCAATAGTCTTTTTTTATTTCGAACACAGAATTTAAAGAAACAAAAGACAATTTGGAGCCTGTTTGTTGATATCAAACAATCGAAACCTAAACTCTAAGGATATTGTTCGAGTGATATATTACATATCAGTGTTGCATATGTATCACGGAACTATATCGTAGCGCACGATTACTATAGCAATACAGTTTAGTGATTTCCGTCGATCACTATCGTAAAGTTAGGTTGCGTTAATATTCACCATAGCACAGACCATAGTATATTTCAGTAATAGACATTTTCTTAAATATCTCATTTAGATACAAATTTTTTTACAAAAAAAATATTTAAAATTTAGTGTAATAATACCCTCTATATTTGGTATAAATATGTTTATTGTAGATTTGATAGTTTTTAAGATATTCAGTTTTAGTTGCTGGTGTAAAATTGTTATTTTCCTGGGCCAATAGATGTGTCCGGAAGTGTATTTGTTTGCGCATTCGTCCACGTGTGAATGTGCGACCTTAGAGAGCGCAAAACATACACAGAGACTCAAATAGTCTGTGTCGTCGTTCTTGCGGCGGCGCACGTGGTAAATAAATAAATCGTATTCAATGCCAACCACCGCCAAACGATTGGCCGAGGGACGCTAGTTCAATGTATTCGCAGCGGAAATATTACAAACATAACATACGCTTCAAGACTTGTGTATACACACTAAATACGATCTGCGCAGCAGGAAGACTCAAAAAAATCCAAGTCAATTTACTTAATTAATTACTTTATTAATTAATTACAAATTATATCTTAAGTCTAAACTACACAAGTGATTCCGTTCGAAGTGGGAACAAGAATGAATAATTAAGAGAATAAAAATATGAGCTGACATAAAAATGCTGACGACGATTCCGTGTAATATGTTCTTTGGCGGTCGAAGTAGATCGAAAATGCTGACGAGGATTCCGTGTAATAATCGTTAGCGGTCCATGAGGTGTGAGCAACTTTGTAGATGGTCGGATTATGTAAGTCGCTTCACGACTTGTGTATACACACTCCCTTTTTGTTGTGGAGGGTTTACTCAACGGCTTAAGGGCCTATCTCAGAAACTTCGAAGGCATGTTAAGTATGCATTTGAAGCCCGCGTTTCACTAGAGAAACAGCACCCAACGTGATAGTTAGTAAATCGTATTGCCGTATATAGTTTCCTCATGATGTTAAGATTTAAAATAGGAAAAATTAAGACAATATTTTAAATATACATACTTAAACATTCCTCAAGCCCTTTCGAGTTAGATTAAACTTGGTGATGTAATAATGTTATACTCGGTCACTTTTAACAAAACGATCGGGGTAGATAGGTTATTATCCCTTCACCCGTTATATTGACCCCTAGTCCCTTTAGTCTTCTATGACAGACAGACATGAAGGCAATTTTAGCTTTAATGATGTCCAGTATGACATACATACGCTTCACGACTTGTGTATACACTCCCTTTTTTATTATGGCGGGGTAGTCAGAGGTCGTCATCTCAGAAATTTCGAAGGCATGTTAGGTATGGGTCATTCGAAGCCCGCGTATCACTAGATAGACAGCACCCAACGTGATAGGTAGTGAACCGTATCGCCGTATATAGGCACTGACTATTACCTATCCCGAGGGATAGGCAGGTTTCCTCACGATGTTTTCCCTCACCGTTAGCGACTGTAAATTATGTACGTAAATGAAATACACATATTTAAATTTCATTAATTGGTACATGCCAGAGCCAGGCTTGTACCAATGTCCAGTATGAAGGCAACTAATGAGCTTTTTAGTTATGTTTAAGGTACGAACGGAACATATGTCGATGCATTGCTATAATTGTTAAAATATGGATCAACTATTCTATACGTAGTCTAGTATATCTATATGATTTACATTAAGGTTAGGTTTTGGTAATTTATATGTTTTACATGTACAAGTTTTCGATTTATTACTCTGATACAATGGACATTAACCGTGATCTTTGAAAGGGTGTATACTTTGTTCTAGACGATTTTATTTACCTTCCCATATAGTTTCCAGCCTGATCATTGATCATATGTAATTTCCATTTAATTTTCATGTGTAATGTAATTTTTGCGTTTACATGCAGTGAATAAAGTCTTTTCTTTCTTTCTTTCCGTGTATGTGTATAAGTCAAAAGACAAAGACAAACAACAAAATGCTATTACATATACAAACAATACTACTGGCGGCGTTGGTGTAGCCATGGCGACGGAATAACAAGGAGTGCAAACGCCGTGGCATCAGTGTTTGTACTTGAGCCGACATAACCTTAGTAGTGAATGCCTTATTAAAGAATTAAAAAAAAACTATACGAGAAATGACTAGTACATTTAACACAACTCACAAGTCTTAATTGAACCTACCAAGGGGCTAGTTCAATAGGTGTTATAGAATAGCCAATATAGTATGTCCTTTGTCCATGCATGTGTGCATGTATGTATTCGCTTCCTTGAGGATATTTCGGTCCGTTAGGGGCCGACCTGCCTTGGCCTTTCAATGCAGTAGGTTACTGACATTGCTTTCTTTTCAAATTCATAATAAACTTTGACAAACATAAGCGTCATTTCCGATTCCCTTTAGCTCAAAAGTACAAATACCAATTATTAAGAAAAAGTACGTAAATACACAGTTTCATTAGCCGGTTTGATTAATAGATGCAAGGCCATTAATAAACAAGATTTAAAAAATAACAGTTTCTTTACCATCAACGCTTGCGAGGTAGTCAAAAGTTCACGTTCAACTCCGTAATTAGGTGTTGCCATTTATAATTATTGACTACGTAATTATTTATATTTAACTCTTGAAACTACTTCAGTCATTCATTATGCTATCTTGAAAGTATGATAGGTGTCAGTAAGTTCTAAATAGGTTTAAACTGAAAAATTAAAACACTCGTTTCGCTCATTTCCGCGAACAATACCCTTAAACCAATGGTTGTCTAACAATATAAAAGAATATCTTAAATCAAAAACAGTACGTAAATCACGTACTCGTATATTCATTTCAAGTACTTAACTTATCAAAAGAGTCTTGTGTTCAGGAATTGTCTAACCCTTTAAATCTTACGTGATTGTTATATGTATGTATCTGTAACTAGAAAACGACTGATCTAATATCTAAGAATAAGCTTTGAACAACGAAAGTTCAACGTTGTCACCTCCACAAATTTTAGCGAACATTTCACAATTTCCATTTGCCAAAAATGTATGAAGTAATCAGTTTCGTTTGAAATCATTTCTATTATGAGTTCTGTATTGTAAGATGTGACACATTCAATGTGCCTATAATATGCTATACATTCACGTCCTTTAATCCCTTTCGGGGTGGACAGAACCTCAGAGGTATAATAATAATATTTGGTCATTATTACACTAATTGAACTAGCCCCTTGGTAAGTACATTTAAGACTTGAGTTAAGGGTACTAGTCAACGTATATTTAAGATATGTAGATGTACATATTATATATAGATAAATACATATATAGCATATATAATCAACGACCAGACTGGAAAGCAGTAGAAAAGCGTAGTTCTTAACTCTGCCTCCACCGGGAATCGAACCCGGGACTTCACGATTAGCGTTCAGGTGTCGTCAGTCGTCGTCAAAATGAGGTATAATACCTACTAGGTCACTTTTTAGCATAAATATTGCGGTTGCGATATTATAATGGAGCAATGGATAGATTGCTAGCTCATCGTCCATTACATTCTATTTACCCCTAGTCCCTTAATCGTCTCCTACGACATGTGGGGAGGAATGGCAGTTAGTTAGCATTATTTTAACGTCCCAAATAGCATAGGATATATGCCTATACCTTTGCTATTAAATTATCATATCAATATTGATTAATGGATTTTGTTTAAGTACGGTTAAACCAGACAATATTTAGGGAAGAAATCCAGATCGTATTAAGAGTATTCTAAAGTAACTTAAATGAAATACAATACTCATGCCCATACTTGTAAATGGCGACATGGCTTACCACCTGTCACATTGAGTACTGACTTGTTCAACACGTGGGTTCGAGGTGGCCATAGAATTGCCTTCGCAATTGCCGCGATGGACACCTAAACCCCTGACTACCTCGAAAGGGTTAATAATCGTGAACGCGTCTGTATTTATGATTAATAACTAGCGGGACTTATCGCGTATGTTTTTATATAATAAAGTTACCTTTATTTACCCGACGTTTCGGCTACGTTGCAGCAGCCATGGTCACGGGCAGACTCAACGTCGGGTAAATAAAGGTAACTTTATTATATAAAAACATACGCGATAAGTCCCGCTAGTTATTAATCATGAGTATAAATCGCGAATCTCTTAAAAGCGTCTGTATTTGTTTTTATCATGATCTTCTTCCTTTTGCAGTGTACAGAAAAACCATACGTTTTTTCCTTCATATTAACAAGTACTACTAGACATTAAGAGAAATCAAACTAAATGCATTTCTTCTTCTAAGTAAATAGATGAATGACGCCAACCTTTTGGTCAGTGGGCTAGCCATCCATCACCAATATTCTATATGCCATCATAATCCCGTTAACTACGCCTATAGAGACTAAGAGAAAACGTTTCCGTGATACAGTCCATCCCGAAATGCGATGTAGGGCTTATATTATATTATAATAATATTTGGACATTATTACACCAATTGAACTAGCCCCTTGGTGAGTACATTTTAAGACTTGTGTTAAGGGTACTAGTCAACGTATATTTAAGAAATGTATACATATTATATATAGATAAATACATATATAGCATATATAATCAACGACCAGACTGGAAAGCAGTAGAAAAGCGTAGTTCTTAACTCTGCCTCCACCGGGAATCGAACCCGGTACCCCACGATTAGCGTTCAGGTGTCTGACCGATCACGCCACGGAGGTCGTCAAAATATTAGGAACGAGGGTACTCCTCGGGTCCTTGAGATTGGACATGTAGTAAGGGATTGCGAGTGAGTTCATTCGCTTTTGGCCTCCGTGGCACGCACATAAGGTACAGCGGAATAACACGAGTCTATATATCTTTGTATGTGAGTTTTTTTTTTAATTCTTTATTAAGCCATTCACCACTAAGGTTATGTCGGCTGAGGTACAAACACTGATGCCACGCCGTTTGAACTTCTTGTTATTCCATCGCCATGGTTACACCAACGCCGCCAGCCGCTACAACCGAAGAAAAACGAAATCGTAGCTCCAATTCTTCTTTTCCTTGTTCTTTGGTTCGTTCCAGTTGAGGATCCAAATCTTATCCCAAAGCGAACATATTTAGCCAGTTTGGCATCACGATTGACTAAATATTCAGCCGAAAGTAATTATTTGTATTTTCAACTTACACTGAGCTGCTGACTTTGTTGACGCACCATAGACGACTGTGTATTGGAGTTTTTATTTGTAACAAATTTTGTCCTGTGCCAGTCTGGGACGGAAAAAGCATGCTTACTAGCTGCCGTTCTTCCCGGCACACGTCATTAAAAGCGTCAATGGTAAGCAATGATGGATCCCTATATAAGCAAAACTCGTGATTATATCTACTTCTAGTTTAACATTAAGGTCGCCTGTATGTGTAAATATATATTTATTCACGCCTTGTTCCCAAGGGGATAGGCAGAGACAATCGATCGCCACCTGGAACGATCGTGACAAATCTCGCTTGCTCCACTCACACCCATTAACTTTCTCACTACGTACCCCCGCCTTGAGAAAAATGTCTCCAATTTGATATATGTAGGTATATAAATTCTACGCCGCCTGCCCCGTCCAATTCTATATTCCATTTTGAAACATGAAAATACTGAAATAACAATAATATAATTATTGTTTTATAGCTACAAAAACTGAATTTTGTCAAGGATATAGCTTGTGTATTTTATTATCGTAGCAATATTGGAATCAGAAAGAATATGGTCGTATACATAAGTTCTTTGTTTTAGGCAAATATTCTTCCTACAAAGGAATAAACAGATTCACACAGTGCGCTTACCTTTGTTGAGAGGGGCTGTCTGGTGGAGTTTCGTATTTGGACGGATGCCATTTTGGAAATCTTCCAAATTTATCTCAAGAAGTTTAGATCAGCACTCGAATACAGTTCAAAACTACACTGAGACTGCACGCACGCTTCATCAGTTGAATTCTTATCAAAAGCTTATTTTTAAATCTATTTTGCAATTATTTTAAAGAGATTGTAAAATTCGCTTCTTGTTTGACGTAAAAAAACCGACGCGGGAAAGAAATTTAGTTACTTTTTTCCGGTCCCGGAACAAAGGCTTTGTGTTTGTTATGCCAGTGATAACAAAGAGGTTGCAGTTTTACTAAGAAGTTTTGATTGAAAAAGTTTCCACATATTTTTCAGAGGTATGTATTATTTAGATTCTTTTCATTATTTCCACTTCTTATCTTGTTCCATTTATGTTAATTCCCATTTACAATACAAAAGACAAACGCATTTACGATCATTAACCCTTGCGGGGTAATCAGAGGTTGAGGTTTCGATCTACGGAATTGGGAAGGTAGTATTTCCATGGCCACCTCGAACCTACGTGTTGACCAGGTAGTCAGTACTCAATGTAAAAGTTGGTAAGCAATGTCGCCGCTTCCTCACGATGTTTTCCCTCACCGTAGTAAACGGTACATTTCGCAAATATATTTTATTTCATTTTACTATTTACTTATTTATAGAATTAATTTTGTTTCGATAATTTGGCACGTTGAATAAGAAATACTAAACATTATATTGAAACGTATATAACGAATTATAATTAGTTACAATTAATTACAAACTGTCAAAATTAATAACTTTAATATAACAGCTACTTCATTATAATATATCAGGAAATAAATGCTTAGCAATAAATTAAATGTTTATTACCAGTCCCGTGCTAGCTGGGAAGTAGAAAAAAGCTAACTAGCTGCCGTTCTTCCCGGCAGGTCGTAGGAGGCGACTAAGGGACTAGGAGTAACGTACATGGAATCTATTGGGCAATGGGCTTGCAACCTGTCAACAATGTTCCATTATAACTTTTTACTTCGAAAGTAGTCTAAACCTGGTTTATAGAATCTATAGAAACTGAGGTTACCTGAGTGATATTTATCAGAAATTCATGATGACATTTAATTATGTGCAAAAAAACTAACAACTTTACGACAATTGCGGAGTTAGTGATTCGATCGCCTAGTCGAACCCACGTGTTGACCAGATACTCAGTAAAGTGATCGTGAACTGCAGAGACATTAAAAATATACATATGTACATACATAATACGCTTTACGACTTGTGTATACGCACTCCCTTTTTATGGTGGCGGGCTAATCAAAAGCTCAAGTGCCCATCTGCGATATTCCGAAGGCATGTAAGGTATGAGCCACTCAAAGCCCGCGTTTCACTAGATAGACAGCCGCCAACGTGATAGGCAGTTTACCGTATCGCCGTATACATGCACTGGCTGCTATATGGCTGGCCTGTCCAGAGGGATAGGCAGGTTCCTCACCGTCTTAATTAGACCGAGGGGATATTATGTGTTTTAAGTACAGTTAACCCCGATTGAATATATACATATATCTCTCTATAGAATTATTCTTTATTCTAATCAGGGAGGACTAATTGTAAAAACAGGAATCAAGTAACATAATATAAAAACATCGATAATATAAAAAGCCGATCTTATGTCTATTAATCTTTGGCGATCAATTTCGTGCGGAAATTAAAATTATATAAGATAAATGAATGGAATTTCTACAACGCATGTACACATACATTCACTTATATAATATCAATGATAATAAATTTGCTTATGTGATGTGCTATCAATCAAAGATTAAGCGCGTGATAAGAATAAATTTGTTAGGAATAAAAACAATTGGCATTGCCCATCCAATACAAGATGGCTGCCGGAAATGCTCTTTAATGGCCGCTGTTGTCAGGGGTCCACTTCCGCAATGGCTTGTCACACATCCAAGTTGCTTTGTTATGTCATACTTATCAATGGCGACACGAGAGTTATTATGAATGATAAAACATACAGTGTGCTTCATATATTGATTACAACAATAACATATCGTCTGTTATATTACAAAAACGCGAATATGCGTTTTAGTTAGTTTAGAGGAGACACTAAAAATATTTAATAATAATAATAATTGAGACACTTACACAAATTAAAAACTAGTCCTTTGGTAAGTTCATTCAATTGTGTTAAGGGTACTAGTTAACGTATATTTAAGAAATGTATTCTACTTATTATATATAGATAAATACATACATAGCATATATAATCAACGACCATACTGGAAAGCAGAGAAAAGCGTAGTTCTTAACTCTGCCTCCACCGGGAATCGAACCTATTGAATTTATTTATCATAATATTATGTTTTCGAAATAAAAGCACTTAACTTCTTCTACACATAATTATTTTAATCTAGACCTCTAAAAGGCATCAATATATGAAATTACAATCACGTTTCAAAAAAAGTCTGAAATTTTAAGAAATACATACATATTATACATTGGCAAACAAGCCTCTCACTGCTTCGGTATAATAAAAAAAGGAGTGTGTAAACACAAGTCGTGAAGCGTAGGTATGTATGTACATATTAATATTTCTAAAGTCTATGTCTTTGCAGTTCACGATCACTTTACTGAGTATCTGGTCAACACGTAGGTTCGACGTGGCGATTGATTCACTAACTCCGCAATTGCGAATAAAGACGAGCGAATCGCGGCGATAATAGTGGAAAAATCGTTCGTTTCGGTACACATTGATATCATGATTAATAACTAACGGGACTTATCGCGTATGTTTTTATATAATAAAGTTACCTTTATTTAACCCGACGTTTCGGCTACGTTGCAGCAGCCATAGTCACGGGCAGACAACTTAAAAACACTACTAGAAAAGGTAACTTTATTATATAAAAACATACGCGATAAGTCCCGTTAGTTATTAATCATGAGTGTAAATCGCGAATCTCTTAAAACTACATTGATATCATCATGAATTTCTGATAAATTTTAACATTCAGGTAACTGAGGAGATACTATAAAACCAGGTTTAGACAACTTTTGAATGCGTATGTATGTGTGTATGTAATCATATGGCCATTCCCTTAAAAGGCAAGATGTATCTCGTCCTATAATAACTCGGCCTCTGTGAAGCATTGAAGACGTCGCCCGTCACACTGACTCGGTGACGAGCCAAAACAACACCCGCCCATGAACCTTATACGGGTGGAGAGAACGAACAGGTCTATTCAACAGGCTTACCCATAATAATAATATTTAGACATTATTACACCAATTGAATTAGCCCCTTGGTAAGTTCATTTAAGACTTGTGTTAAGGGTACTAGTCAACGTATAATTAAGAGATGTATACGTATTATATATAGATAAATACATATATAGCATATATAATCAACGACCAGACTGGAAAGCAGTAGAAAAGTGTAGTACTTAACTCTGCCTCCACCGGGAATCGAACGAAATTAGCGTTCCGGCGGCTAACCGATCGCGCCACGGAGGTCGTCACCCAACATACACACATACACAAAACAAACAAACGCATTCAGGACCATTAACCCTTGCGGGGTCAATCAGGTTTCCATCTCCGCGATACCGAAGGTAGTAATTGTATGGCCACCTCGAACCCACATGTTGACCAGATAGTTAGTACTCAATGTGACAGGTGGTAAGCTATGTCGCCATTTACAAGCACTAACTAAACTTGTTCGGTGAACAGTTAGGTTTCCTCACGATGTTTTCCCTCACCGTATACATATTATACACTCGGCACATTACAGGTTAGGCAAAATGTCACTATATTATATATAATAAGTGTGGTGAGGGAAGGTTAGGTTAGGTTAGAAAGATGTATTGACTAAGATTGAAAAGGGCATGCTTCAGTTTGGACATGTTAGGCGGAAGAATGATTGTAGGTAGATTGACAAAAGGAATAAATCTAAGTGAAGTTAAAGGGTGGTTACGCAGGCGTCGTCCAAATAAGACATATGACAGGCAGATAGACATTATATTGAAAAAGGGTGACGTTAGGAGTACCTATAACCGCCGAGTGCGTATGAGAAGACGTATGAGTGTCAACGAAACGAAAGTGGTCTGTCAGGGTCGGGACAAATGGAGATTCGTGATCTCTGCCTACCCCTCTACAGGGAATGAGGCGCACATATTATACATACATATATAGCATATATAATGAACGACCAGACTGGAAATCAGTAGAAAAGCGTAGTTCTTAACTCCACCCACCGGGAATCCAACACAGGACCTCACGATTAGCGTTCCGGCGGCTAACGTCGTCGGAGGTCGTCAATACATTGCAAATACATATAAATAAAGCTAAAACTCAAAAGTAGAGCAATTGAACTAAAAATAAGACTTTTGTTTGTAAATAAAACCACGTGTTGAGAAATGAGGTTTAATAAATTAGCATATACGCAGTAGACTTGTCTCGGGCGATCATTCCGCCTCGTTTACGTACTGCGGACTGAGATTTGGGATATTTATTGCTCTCATTTGGCCAAGATCTTCTCTACTTACATAAATACAGTACAATCTCACTAATCCGGCACTTCGATAGATCGGTACGTCCAATAATCCGGCACCCAAACTTATCCCGTGCACGTGGTTACGTATTTGTTTTTTTTTTATAGTTTACAGTTAAAAATGTCAAATAAACGCAAACACAAGACACTAGATTTGAATAATGATAATCAAATACATCACATACATTGATTCCCTCTATGAAATGTTTTATTTTATTCATTACCTATGACTTTTTCTTTATAATCCAGTAATCCGAACATTCCAATAATCCGGCACTCTACGGTTTTTAATAGTGCCGGATTAATGAGATTATACTGTACATATACGTCCTTCAGTCTCTTTCGGTGTGGATATAACCTCGGAGATAAAATATCTCCTAGATCACTTTTAGCTTGAACGGATTGTAATGGCTTAATGGAACATTGGTAATAAAATAATAATATTTGAACATTATTACACCAATTAAAGTAGCCCCTTGCTAAGTACATTTAAGACTTGTGTTAAGGGTACTAGTCAACGTATATTTAAGAAATATATACTAATTATACATAGAGAAATAAATAACGCATATATAGTCAGCAACCTGACTGGAAAGCAGAAGAAAAGCGTAGTTCTTAACGCTGCCTCCACCGGGAATCGGGATCTCATGCGCGTCACGAAGGTAGTCATTTGTGACCGGTTGCAACCTCATCATCCAATAGAATCTACTACCCCTAGTCCCTTAGTAATTCGACGTAGCTCAGTTGTTTGGGGCTTGGCTCTGCATCAGAGAGTACAGGGTTCAAATCCCGCTGGAACATGTACCAATGGAAATGAAGCTTAATGAATTTCTATGTACATTCTCGTAATTACACTTAGATTTACGAAGTGCATCGAATTATACGGTGAGGGAAAACATCGTGATGAAACCTAACTGTTCCCCGAACAGGTAATAGTTAGTGCTTGCAAATGGCGAAATGGCTTACCATCTGTCACATTGAGTACTAGCTATCTGGTTAGCCCGTTGGTTTGAGGTAGCCATAGAATACTACGTTCGCAATTGCGGAGATGGAAATCTGAACCTCTGCCCCGCAAGGATTAATGGTCGTGAACGCGTGTCTTTTATCTATATTCCCTTAGTCGCCTACGACATGCCGGGAAGAACGCCATCTAGTGTACAATGTTAGGTAACAGCGTGTGCACAGGAGAAATGTCTTGTCATGCCAAGTGGGGATCAATGAGGAAAATGGCGTTGTGCCAATGGCAATGCGCAATTAATGTCTTTAATACCCACCTATAGTATATTCGCATTGAGCAAATAGTGACGTCATCAAGTCCCCACGATTTGACCAATGATGACGTGCTAACAGTTGTCTGTGATTGGTCAGTTTCAACAGTTGAATGTTTATTTTAATCAAATTAGGTAGCTTCTCAAAGAAATCTTTACGATAAATTAACGAAATATTTACAAACTTAAAACAAATTCAAATAATTTACCTATAAATGAAATATATCTAAAAATTTGTTATTGTCGTTGGAGCATACAGTGCCCAATATGCTGGCAGCGTTCTCCCAAAACTCTGGGCGCGGCCCACGGGGTTACAAGGGATCTTGCCCATCGGCTGCAAGAGTCCAGTGGGGATCGCAGGGCTGGTAGCTTCCTTCGCCAGAGAACTAGTCTGGCTATTCAGGGGGGGAACGCTGCCAGCATACTGGGCAGTTTAACTATGTAACATTCATGTCCTGCAACTCCTTTCGGAATATAAAGAAATTGGGAGACTTTATTATTAACTGAATTATCTTAAAGTCAAAGTCAAATGTTTTTTTGAGTACTGACAATCTGGTCAACACGTGGGTTTGAAGTGGCCAAATACTACCTTCGCAACAGCGGAGCTGGACACCTGAACCTCTGACTACTTGATGGTCGAGAACGCGTTTGTCTCAGTCGTTTTGACGACCTCCGTAGCGTGATCGGATAAACGTTAATCGCGAGGTCTCGGGTTCGATTCCCAGTGGAGGCAGAGTTAAGAACTACGCTTTTCTTGTGCTTTTCAGTCGGGTTGTTGATTATAGATACTATATATGTATTTATCTATATATAATAAGTATATCTTATTTCTTAAATTTACGTTGACTAGTACCCTTAACACAAGTCTTAAATGCACTTACCAAGGGGCTAGTTCAATTGGTGTAATAGTGTCCTAAAATGTTATCATTATTATTCTACTTACTATGAGAGACTGGGTCATATCACGATATATTAATAAAGATATCTGATTACCTTTATTTTTGCCCGACGTTTCGACCCAGTTGCATAGGCCGTGGTCTCGGGAAGACTAGCGTCCGTCTCAGCTAATGTCAGTCTACCCTCACAAATTTTTGTTAATTCATAGCACGACACACTAGAGATCGCGCAACATAAATTGGCAGTTGGAGGCGTCGCCACAGTCGCGTAATTCAGTGTTACCAGTAAACACGTCAAAACTAGCACTCACTGTGCTATACGGCTCGATACATTATAGGTTTCATTTGTAACGATCTTTGATTGCAGAGCTATTAACTCAAATAAAACAAAGTAATATATCAAAGTCAAAATATGTTTATTAAACTATTTTAAACATGTTTTATAATTAACGGGACTTATCCTTTTTATTATAATATAATAATATATTATATTACATATATTATGTGTTCCTTCACTCTGTCCGCAATAGACCGTTTAGTCTGTCCGACGTAGGATTTCCCACAGCTGCAATCAATCTTATACACACCATTATATCTTATATCATGAGTATAAATCGCCAAACCCTTAAAACTATTATTTCAAACATGGCACTGAGCATCGTCTTTACATATTTTTTACCGAGGTTAGATCAGCGGAGACCCTAGCTTGGAGAAGAACCAACAAGAAACTCCGGAAATCAATTTATTATAATCACACTTAACAAACATAAAAATACAAAGAGTGAGCAAAAACACAACGCTGGTAATACTAAATTTACCTTTCATACAAAATAACACGCAATGGCGGAAACGTCAAATTTAGTTCCAAGTTTGCCTACTGCCAATTTATGTGGCGCGATCTCTACACTCACACTATCCGAAGATACATCCGCAGTAAGTGTAGTAAGTAGAACCGGTAATCATGGGATAATATTCGCGTGGCGAAACTGCGGATGTAGGTCTCTCATTGTAAATCGCGAGTGTTTTTTTTTAATTCTTTATTAAGCCATTCACCACTAAGGTTATGTCGGCTGAAGTACAAACACTGATGCCACGGCGTTTGAACTTCTTGTTATTCCATCGCCATGGTTACACCAACGCCGCCCGCCGCTACAACCGAAGAAAAACGAAATCGAAGCTCCAATTCTTCTCTTCCTTGTTCTTCGGTTCGTTCCAGTTGAGAATCCAAATCTTATCCCAAAGCGAACATATTTAGCCAGTTCGGCATCACAATTGACTTAATATTCAGCCAAAAAAATCATTTGTATTTTTCACTGAGCTGCTGACTTTGTTGACGCACCATAGACGACTGATTATGTTTAAAAATAACGATTATTCTATTTATGATTAATAACTAGCGGGACTTATCGCGTATATTTTTATATAATAAAGTTACCTTTATTATATAAAAACATACGCGATAAGTCCCGCTAGTTATTAATCATGAGTATAAATCGCGAATCTCTTAAAACTATGATTATTCTATTTGTCCTGTTGCAGTGAGAATGCCAAGCGACGCGGTGGCAGCCAAGTCCCTGCAGCGGCAGTTGGCAGACGCCATCATCCGGATGCTGCCTCTGGACGAGCTCCGGATCCTGCTCGCCTGCGGAGCTAAGGTGTGTAAGCTTCTTTTAGAAATGAAATGAAATTTGAAAAAATTGAAAATTTGTAATTTTGAAATTTTTCAGAAATGAAATTTTGAAATTTTTAGAAAAACACTCATACACATTCGGCGATTACCCTCTAGTCTCAGTAGTACGGTTGTTTTGTTCGGCCCCGGACTACTGATACCAAAAAAGTCTCATTAGTACGGTTATGACGTATAACCGAATCACTGAGACTTTACCATTAGTTCGGTTAGTGGTGGGAAAAAATATAAAATGTATGTATACTTTGGTTAAAAATAGTATGTAGCGAGATAGCATGCGTATGTACCTAGGTGTTTACACTTGTTATACCTTATAATTCTTCTTTTTTGACTAAAAATAACTCTCACGGACATATAAAACCAAAAAGAGATATATACTTCTGGACACATCTATTGGCCCACCTAGCATTTTCAGTTTCGTTTGGTCCCAGCTTAAAATGTTTATTAGGTCGTGTTAAAAGTTTTTATGCAGTTTTTAACCTGGCATATTCACAATGTCATTCAATAGTCTTTTTTTGAATTTCGAACACAGAATTTAAAGGAACGAAGACAATTTGTAGCCTGTTTGTTGATATCAAACAATCGAAACCTAAACTCTAAGGTGGGCCAATAGATGTGTCCGGAAGTATATATCTCTTTTTGGTTTTATATGTCCGTAAGAGTTATTTTTAGTCAAAAAAGCAAATTATAAGGTATAATAAGTGTAAACAACTAGGTACATAAGCATGCTATCTTGCTACATACTATGTTTAACCAAAGTATACATACATATTATATTTTTTCCCACCACTAACCGAACTAATGGTAAAGTCTCAGTAGTTCGGTTATACGTCATAACTCATAACCGTACTAATGAGACTTTTTTGGTATCATAAAAGTTGTAATAGACGATCGAATTTGGTACGGCCGGACCGACGGACTGTACGGTGCGCTATACTCGCCACACGACCGTACCACATCAAAACGGTCCAGTGCTTCCCCTGCTATTACTAAGTGAACACGTTTGACATGCCTCCAATTCTATCCAAGCAAGCTAAAATGGCTTTAGTGGCGGCAACCGTCGTCGCAGCTACTACTACACCAATTGAAAATAAAAGAAAAAAAAGAAAAGTATAGGCAAAATTTTATTTGAAAAACAGAGAGTCTTACAGTCACATCCGGGGCCGGACAAAACAACCGTACTACTGAGACTAGCGGGTAATCGCCGAATGTGTATAAGGTGTATATCAAAAACAAACAAAAACAAAACAAACGCATTCACGACCATTAACCCTTGCAGGGTCAGAGGTTCAGGTGTCCATCTTCGCAATTGCGAAAGTAGTAATTCTATGGACACCTCGAACCCACGTGTTAACCAAATCAGTACTCGATGTGACAAGTGGTCAGTCATGTCGCCATTTAAAAGCACTAACTATTATCTGTTCGACGAACAGGTTTAATTCGATTTATTTCGTAAATGTGTTTTTATTACGAAAATGTACATAGAAATTCATTAAAATTCATTTCCATTGGTACATGCTCAAGCTGGATTTGATATGTATATCAGTTAGATGAAAAGAAATGGTGAAATTACTTCTTATTATATTAAAAAGGGTACAATACAATTGAACTACGACTAAAGCTACGTCTAAACTTAATCAATCAGCCTATCGTCGTTGCGCCTGGAGAAACCGATAAACATTATTTTAATAAAAATTATCTTTTTCACTATGAATCTTGCTATCTTGATACGCACGTCATCGCCTGTGAAACCCGTTTTATAATTTCTGAAAAGAACAAAAATCGGCGTTCTAAAAGGTGGTTAGCACCTCAAATCATACATACATCACATCATAGCAATTTGACGACCTCCGTGGCGCGATCGGTTAGCCGCCGGAACGCTAATCGTGAAGTCCCGGGTTCGATTCCCGGTGGAGGCAGAGTTAAGAACTAGGCTTTTCTTCTGCTTTCCAGTCTGGTCGTTGATTATATATGTTATCTATGTATTTATCTATATATCGCTGCCTCCGACGAACACTATCGTATTCGCTCTTACCATAGAATCGGTTTTATTGAATATTCGTATCCACACCATCGTATTACGCCATAGAGTAAATTTTTAAGGTTGGGAAATGAATACTTTTGGATTTATGCATTGAGTAATGATCTTTATGTTTTTATTCAATGGACAACACATTAGGAAATTATAACGCAAAAGGCTATTACCGAATCTCAAAAGCCAATATATTATATATTATATATATATTTTATTCTTATTCATTTGCAACAGTCAGGTTGCTGATTATATATGCGTTATTTATTTCTCTATGTATAATAAGTATATATTTGTTAAATATACGTTGACTAGTACCCTTAACACAAGTCTTAAATGTACTTAGCAAGGGGCTAGTTCAATTGGTGTAATAATGTTCAAATATTAATTTGGACATTATTACACCAATTGAACAAGCCCCTTGGTAAGTTCATTTAAGACTTGTTAAGGGCACTAGTCAACGTATATTTAACAAATATATACATATTATATATAGATATAACATATATAATCAACGACCAGACTGGAAAGCAGAAGAAAAGCCTAGTTCTTAACTCTGCCTCCACCGGGAATCGGGACCTCACAATTAGCGTTCAGGCGGCTAACCGATCGCGCCACGGAGGTCGTCAAATTGGTGTAATAATGTCCAAATTAAATAATTTTCTACGTGGCAGGTGGGTGATCCTGTGACCCAGGGCCTCCGTCCTCTGCACTACGCGGTGTGGCAGCGGCACGTCGAGGCAGCGCGGCTCCTGCTCGTCAGAGGCTGCCCTCTGGACGCCACAGACGACTGCGGCTACAGCGCCCTCCACCTCGCCGCAGAGCACGGGTATGCAGCTGACTATGAAATAACTTTCTTTTTATCTCTTTTTGTTTATTATTATTTACTAGCGACCCGCTCCGGCTTCGCACTTCTGGCTATTTATGGATGTTATTACACATACTCTTTTACAGAGTAAAACGCATTTTACTGATAAAGACGTCAATAGTCACCTAATGTTTGTGTTGGTGCAGGTACGTGGAGCTGGTTCGACTGCTGTTGGAGAGCGGGGCACCCGTGGACTATCGCCCGGACACCCCCGAGGAGTTTCCTCGCACCACCCTCTGCGACGAGCCGCTGCGCCTCGCCATCAGGAACAAGCACTACGTGAGTTTGTCCACACAGTGCGAGTTACGTGCGAGTTAAGTGCGAGTTACGTGCGAGTTAAGTGCGAGTTAAGTGCGGTGTGAGTTTTTGCAGATAAATTGTGTGAAGCGCCCACGTACGAAATCGAGTTTAAAATGGCCGCGGAAAGATGGTCTACTGACAATAATATTTCTTTTACGAAACTCTATAGAGAACAAGAAAACTTATGGAATTGTTTCGATATAGACTATCGAAATAGAGATACTACGAAATATGGTTACGTTTGTAGATATTTTCCAATTCCTGACATAATCTTGTTTTCATTGAGCGTATCACCGTTTGTTTTACCAAAACAAGTTCACTCGACATCGCGACTCGATTCGGACTGGGCAGTAGCTAGGTGTCGTGTAGACTGCAAAGGCGAGTCGAGCTACTGGCGTACGAGTAGGCAAACCGAGTAGCTGTCTACTGTCCAAGCAGCAGCTCGCACTGTGTAAACGGGCCATTACGTGCAAGTTACTGCGTGCGAGCTACTCGGCCGCCTGACTCGCACGCTAGCTCGCACCGTGTAAACCAGCCTTAACTGCTTCCGTGGCGCCACCGGTCGACCATCTGAAAACTAATAGAGAGGGCACATATAATAGTAATAATATTGTAGGACGTTATTGGATACTCACGATTAGCGTTCAGACGTCTAACCGATCGCGCCACGGAGGTCGTCACATATCTAAATGGCGACACGGCTTACCACCTATGAAATAAATATAATTCATTTTATTCACACTAAACGCAGTAATGCATATAGACAAATAGTGAAAAGAATTAATTATATGATAATTTACATTAATGGAACCAAGCGCACAAGGCAACCTCGCGCAAGAGTGAATAGGATTTGTCTCAGCTAATGTTGATTGTGTGAAATTCACACTGCCAACGCTGATATTCCGACAAACCCTTAAGTACGTACCAGCACTTCTATAAACAAATAAAATATATTATATTGTGTAGTTCTAACTGAAAATAGTATTGAGACTGTGCAATTTCGGCTCAGTGAGTGTCAAAGAAGAAAATAGGACCTATCAAAATGAGCACTGACTATCTGGATTGGATTCGATGGATTGTCGATGATTTTACGAAACGCGTCGAATACTACGGTGAGGGAAAACATCGTGAGGAAACCTACCTCTTCCCCGAACAGCATGGCGATATGGCTTCCTACCTGTCACATTAAGTACTGACTTGGTCAACACGTGGGTTCAAGGTGGCCGTAGAATTACTATCCTCGCAATTGCGGAGATGGAAACCTGAACCTTTGACTACCAAGGGTCGTGAAGTCTTTGTCTACATTTATATGTATTTATCTATCTATAATAAGTAAATATTGTTACAAATACGTTGAATAGTATCCTTACCACAAGTCTTAATTGAACTTACTCGTACCAAGGGGATAGTTCCATTGGTTTCATTAAATAAATAAAAAATTTGGCACTGTCGTTGGAGCGCAGAGTGCCCAATATGCTGGCAGTGTTCCCTTTGAATAGATAGACTAATCCTCTGGTGGAGGACGCTACCAGCCCTGCGATCCCTACTAAACTCTTGCGGCCTGTGGGCAAGATCCCCAATGAGCCTATGGGCATAAAACTTCTTGGTAGGTCGATAAACTTAACGTTTCGACGCGAACAAAGCCCATACTGAAAAAGGGTGCTTTTTAAAGTACCTATAACCGTCGAATTTTCATCAGAACAAGTATCAATCTCAATGAAACGAAGCGGTTTGTCAAGATGGAAAAAAACTACCCCTGTGTAGGGAAATAAAAAGTCAAGTCTAAGGGTGAGGACATAGAAAGGCAGGTTTTGCGGTATAGACTTATCGGTACTGAACTGTACGAAACGGTACACGTTGCGCTACATATAGGAACAACCTGTTTCTATATGTGTGAGCGCATAAGATAACATTTAATTCTCTACCTGTACGTATCTGTACCGACGATTTGTCCGCACCGGGAACCTACCTCTGTATGTCGTCACCCTAACTTGTGTTTGTACGTGTACTATGTAGTTGCCACATTTGCCCACAGGAGGTCGCCCGTCTGCTGCTAGAACACGGCGCGGATCCGAACAAGCGCTACTTCTTCGGCGCGGAGATCAACCTGGTGTCGGAGCCGGAGTTCCTGCGGCTGCTGCTGACGTTCGGCGCGCACCCCGACGCCCGCGACAGGGCGGGCCTCACGCCGCTCATGAAGGCCGCGCGCCAGATACGGGTACGCGCGTCAACAGAACGCTAGCTTGACGAGCTACGCGCTTTTCTTCTGCTTTCTAGTCTGGTCGTCAATTATATATGTATTTATCTATATATAATAAGTATATGTTTCTTAAATATACGTTGACTAGTACCCTTAACACAAGTCTTAAATGAACTTACCAAGTTCAATTTGTGTAATAGTGTCTCAATTTCACTTTGACGACCTCCGTGGCGCGATTGGTTAGCCGCCTCGTGAGGTCCCGATTCCCAGTGGAGGCAGAGTTAAAAACTATGCTTTTCTTCAACTTTTTAGTCTGATTGATATTTCGTCGCCATGGTCACGCCAACGCCGCCAGCCACTGCAACCAAAGAATAACGAAATGGAACTTCCAATGTTTTATTTTCCTTGTTCTTCGGTTTATTCCAATTGAAGATTCAAATATTATCCTAAAGCGAACATATTTAGCCAGTTTGGCATCACAATAGACTAAATATCGTACCAAAAACAAATTTGAACAAAAACATAATTGAATTTCCATATTTCACTGAGCTGCTGACTTTGTTTTTTAAAAAAACTCAGTTTAATTTTATATTAACTTAATTTAAAAGAAAGCTATTCCTATATCCTAACCCTCGCGCGGCAATAACCAGACTTAACTAATGTACCTAAAAGCTCCGTATATATAGTAATTGTTTTCGCTTATGATAACAGAATAATAATAAGTGAGACATTATTACCCAAATTGAACAAGCCTCTTGTTACGTTCATTTAAGACTTGTGTTCAGAGTACTCATCAACGTATATTTAAGAAATGTATATTATAAATAGATAAATACATAATATAATATAAAGACCAGACTGGAAAGCAGAGGAAATGCGTAGTTCTTAACTCTACCTCCGCCAGAAATCTGACCCTGATCGCCATGGAGGTCGGCCATGTTAGAATGATTGTCGAATATAGAATGGAATTCCCTGCCTGCCTCTGTATTCCCGGAGGTATTTAATCCACAGTTGTTCAAAACTAGGGTGCATAGGCATTTTCTGGGCAAGCTCGCTACATCTTAGACTCTGTTTGTCGCCTCCTTTGAGTTGCAAACAGGGTCAAGAGTGAGCCCATTTCAGTTAAAAAAAAAAAAATAACAGAGTGGTTTGGCGCAGGGCATGGAGGCGGTGCTGACGCTGGTGGGTTTCGGCGCCGACGTCAACGCCATGACAGATTCCCGCAACGACTACCGCACCGTGCTGCACTACGCCGTCCTCTCCGGTAACATCACAACTGACGAGTGTGTATGAGGAGGTGTATGGATGTTATAATAATACATCAGTGCATCAGAGGGTACAGGATTTAAATCCCGCTTGAGCATGTACCACTGGAAATGAAGTTTAATGAATTTCTACGCACATTTTCGTTAAAAAATACATTTGAAAAATGCGTCGTTTACTAATGTTAGGGAAAATATCGTGAGAAAACTTACCTGTTCTTCGAAGAATAGTCAGTGCTTGTAAATGGCGCCACGGCTTACCACCTGTCACATTGAGTACCGACTTGGTCAACACGTGGGTTCGCGGTGACCATTGAATAACTTTCGCAATTGTGGAGATGGACACCTGAACCTCTAACTTAATGGTAGTGAACGTTTGTCTTTGTCTTGTTGAACAATGTCGAAGTGAACCAAACGTAACATACCAAGCTGAGTTAGAACCCTTTTGCTGCGACAATAACATGCACAAGCTATACCTCCTAGTTCGTAAGTTTGATTTGTAAAATGTTTGTATTGTGTATGTTTTTGTTGCTGTAAATAAATGCTTTTTATTATTATTTATTATTAAGTGGCTCCTCAGGCAACCCAGAGGTGGTGCGGCTGCTGCTGCGGCAAGGGGCCAGACCCAACTACCAGCGAGTGGACCTGTCGAAGCCCAGTGCCTTGGACCTCGCCATCCTCAAGGGAGACACGGCCATCGTCACTCTGCTCCTGGACGCTGGTGAGAACCAAATCAAATATAATAAATAATATTTGGACTAATATTATTACACCAATTGAACTAGCCCCTTGGTAAGTTCATTTAAGACTTGTGTTAAGGGTACTAGTCAACGTATATTTAAGAAATATATACACATTATACATAGATAAATACATATATAGCATATATAAACAACGACCAGACTGAAAAGCAGTAGAAAAGCGTAGTTCTTAACTCTGCCTCCACCGGGAATCGAACCCGGGACCTCACGATTAGCGTTCCGCGGCTAACCGATCGCGCCACGGAGGTCGTCAATAAATATCAAATCAAACTTTATTTGCAAACACACCTATTCACTGTTGTTACAAATTGGTATAAGGTACAGTGTGTTCGACCGTATCAGGCATGCAAATTAACAAATTTATGTAGAATGCTTTTCACCTAATTGACAATAAACATGCAATACATATTATTAAATTGATTATGGAATTATAATTATAGTAACGTCAAAAATTACATGTCTAGGTTAGGATATATTTATTAATAATTGTCATATAACATGCATTATTAATTATTTTATTGAGAATGTCAATATTAAAATAGTAATAAAATAATATCTAATTAAATAAAATGTCATATTTATGATAAATTTACGAATTAGTACAAGATTCTTAAGGGAAATACAATGAGTCCTCTAATTGATCGTTCAAATACTCAGACAGCCTACAACCTACATACGTTATATCACACCAACACACCTACTCAAGCACACCCTCACGAACGCACGCAATAAGTCTGCTGTTTCTTTCTGTTTCTTATTTTTGTTATTACGATAACTACATACTGAATATATACCTTTTTAAAACATGTTTCAGTTATTATTAGATAATCTTGAAATTTACAAAAAAAATCCTTAAAAGTAAATATATATCGTTTAGCTCCTCGCTGTCGGAGAAAGACACGGTCCCCGACAAACTGGCAACATTACCTCTCGAATGGCCAAACTAATGCGTTGGCCGAGGTAAGTGCCAGCCTTTGGATCACCACAGGCCTCGAATACTTTTCTTTTTAAAATTTAAAATCTACTTTGTCAGGTATAGATAATAAAATAGAAACTCAATTTCTGGCCAAAAATAATGTCAATTTAATTACATTTATGTAAGTTTGTAATGTGCTGTGAAGTTTTTATAAATAAATACATTGACGACCTCCCACACCCGCTAGATAAATGCATAGATACATACAAGCGCGCATTTACTCAGTGAACGCAGAACATAGTGTTTGGATGAGTGATTATTCGAAAATACAGTACAGGGTCAAAGAGTTTTAACTCTGAACTGTCGCATAGTGGTCTGAAAATCGAGCTCTTTATTTTCTCCTATACGAAATAATATCTTTTTTTAATCCCCATCTATTCAACCTACGAACCAAATATAAAGAGGACGCGGCGTAAGGAGCGGTCCCCCTTACGCGGTGCGGAGTCCAAATGGCGTGTTTTAATTGGTGCGGAGTCTAAAAATGTGTAGTGGAAAGAAAATACCTGATTTGATTGGCCGATGACGTGTTTTGATTGGTTGTGATATCGCCCCTCCATCACGCGTTAGTTGCCTAGTTTCCATACAAACATTGCGTAAGGGCCACTCCTCTTATTAATGTGTCCATGGTTCAACCTGATAAAGCACTTTCGCTTCATTGACACTCATACACCTCGCCATACTAAGTGGTTATAGGTACTTCAGACGTAACCCTTTTTCAATATGGCGTCTATCTGACTGTCCTATGTCTTATTGGGCTGTACCCTACGTAATTTAAAGCTTTTCAATATACACAGATCTCTGGTGACATGAAAACATTTTCTTGGTTACTTATTAGCATGTATATTGGGGTTTTAATGTCATATGGAATATGACATGGTAGCTTATCGTCTAATAGATTCCATACACTCCTAGCCCCTTAGTCGCCTCCAGCGACATGCTGGGACGAAGTGCAGCCAAATTTTGTTACGTCCGAGGTTGCAAAATTGTCAGGATCGTTGAAAGTGACGATTGATAGTTTCTGTCTATCCCGTTGTGATAGTAAAGGCGTCATGATAGTAAAGGTGTCATGATATGTAAATTGCTTCAAAGTGGAACGGAAATATAATACCTCGATCACTTTAAGCAAAACTGTTCTGACATAGCTTTTATATAGAACTAGCGACCCGCTCCGGCTTCGCACGGATATCAAATATATAGCCTATTCTACTATTTAATGGATGTTATTATACAAATAAACCTTTCTATTGAATCACTCTATCTATTAAAAAAAACCGCATCAAAATCCGTTGCGTAGTTTCAAAGATTTAAGCATACAAAGGGACATAGGGACAGAGAAAGCGACTTTGTTTTATACAATGCAGTGATAGTGATATTGGTGACAGGCAATAAAGTGTTGTTATTTTGTATCGTCTTAGTCTTTTGTTTTGTTTTGCAACCAAATATTCATAATATTTAAGAAGAAATTCAACACTTCCGCCGTCATGAGCTGTGAAATTTGACACTTGCTAATCCACTACAACTTCACCCCATTGCTGAAGTGAGATTGAAATAGGATTGTGCTAACACTCATTGTAGCCTAGCCTAGCTAGGCCTAGCAATGATGGTAGTGCTCTGTGCTGTTAATGGTGCGTGTGTGCAGGTGCGCAGGTGAACGCGTCCAGCCCAGTGATTGGCTCTCCTCTGCACGTGGCCTGCTCCGACAGCATCGACAACAGGGCTGACATCGTGCAGGTACGTGCATAGATACAAGCACATCACGCCAGATTCCCTGTAGAGGGGTAGCCCCGATCCTGAGAATCCACTTTCGCTTCAATAAAACTTATCACACCTCCTCATACACTTTCAGCGGTTAAAGATACTTCTGACATCACCTTTTTTCAATATGGCGTCTATCCGACTGTCATATGTCTCATTGGGCCGGGCCCTACGTAACCGCCCTTCCGCTTCAACCACACATATTCCATTTGTCAATCTACTATCATTCATCCGCATGTCCGAAACAATAAAGCATGGTCTTTACAATTTTAGTACCTACATCTTCAATCAAACCGCAACCTTCCCTTATCACACTTTTCTAATTATATCATCCAATGTCACTCCTATCGTGCTTCAGTGACCGTGATTCGACGGCATTGATTCTACCTAGTTTCATGCATCTTTTGCTACCTGGAGAAGTACCTACCATTAATTCAATCGCAAAGGTAGTCATTATATGGCCACTTCGAATCCACGTGTTGACCAGATAGTCAGTACTCAATATGACAGGTGGTAAGCCATGTCGCCAATTGCAAACACTTTATACCTGTTCGGGGATCTGGTAGGTTTCCTCGCGATGTTTTCCCTCACCGTAGTACGCCTCGCCGTTGTATATCTCCTCCATATTCAATGACATCAATAATAAATGAAGCGCACTCACTCAGTGAACGCATCATACACCCTCATCTAGCTTAACGTTTTTTTAAATTCAATTAATAAGATTATGGCGGTGAAAGCACAAACTCGGTATGGCGGTTGCACGTCACCGTTGTATATCTCTATAATGAATGAAATTGATCTCTAGATACTGCTGGCCAGCGGCGCAGATCCCAATCTGAAGGTATTCAACGACGAAGACGGCACGCAGCTGCGGCCTCCTCTGGCAGAGTACCTGGCCAGCAACCCTCGGCCTTGCGACCACCTGGTCAGGATGCTGCTGCGGCATGGGGCCAAGGTCAGTACGTTACCGTCAATCAAACTGCGTAAAGCATACATACATACATATCATGCCGGATTCCTTGTAGAAGGGTAGGCTGATCTGGTCTACATTTGTTCCGATCCTGACAGATTTCTTTCGCTTCATTGACAGTCATACAACTCCTCATACACACCCGTTGGTTATAGGTACTTCTAACGTCACCCTTTTTCAATGTGGCATCTATCTGACTGCCATTTGTTTTAAAAAGTCTGTGAAAAGCGTACAACATTTCATTCGTACGTGCGAGAACGGGGATGGAACCTTGAATCTACTGATTCGAAGGCAAAAGTCCCAACTACTCAATAAAACATATAATTTATGGAAAATATACATTTACGTCAATTTCAAACATTAATGTAACAGCATCTTCAAATGATGAACTACTAGAAATGACTAGGTATTTATATATTCGTTTACATTTCAAAATATTTCTCCTGGCCATTTACGTAGCCCTAGCAGAATAACTTTAACTTATAAAAAATTTACACTTCACAAAATGTATGAAAAAGTAGACATGACATAATTTTCTTTTTGCACTATGCGAGTCTAATACTAGCCGAGACTATCCTTCGCGACCATCTCTGCAATACATAAATACCCATCGCGCCCGATTGCCTGTAGGCAGAGATAACAGAACTCCATCAGTCCCATCCTGACAGACCACTTTCGCTTCATTGGCACTCGTACACCTCTAACACACTCGGTGGTTATAGGTTCTCCTAACTTTACTATTTTTCAATATCATATGCATGCATATAACAGATTCTAAAAATTGTCCATTGATATTGGAAAAAAACAACAGCAAGAGGATCTTTTCGGAGGCAGTAAATTATTTCAAACCCAAATAGTAAACCAGATAATCATTCCCTAATGTGACAATTCATAAATCATGCGGGCGTTTGAGTCATTCCAAAGAATGGTTAGATACCTTAAGATGTTCCCTTCACCGTATCACTAATTCAACAGAAGTTTGTTC
This sequence comes from Leucoptera coffeella, assembly GCA_030578115.1. Lineage (NCBI taxonomy): Eukaryota > Metazoa > Arthropoda > Insecta > Lepidoptera > Lyonetiidae > Leucoptera > Leucoptera coffeella. Next base: position 55,024 of record JAMBLF010001282.1, read on the forward strand.
TGTTACAGGTGATAATGAAGACGCAGTTCCGAGACCCCGACGGCATCCTCAACCACCTGCAGAACGTCACCTGCGAGGAGCAGGAACACGTGTTCTACACGCTTCTAGAGGCGGCAGAAGCATTCGACCTCTGCATGATCAAGCGGAACCGCGCCATTTCGCCCAAACAGAAGTTGGCCCTCATCGATAAGGCTACGACTCCTCTAACCCTGCTCAGTCAGGCCAGGCTGGCCCTTCGCCGACTGCTGAGGGGCGATCTGGCCAAGGTGGCCAGAAGCCTCGACATCCCGAGAGTGCTGCAGAGCTACTTACTGTACGAATGTCGCTGATGCCAAATACGAGGCGTTTCGTGAATCTTTCTAAGACTGCGTCTTTTTAATGTATAGGAATTTTAGTTTGGGACACTTGTACCAATTGAACTAGACCCTTGTTGGTAAGTTAAGACTTGGTAAAGGCAGTCCAACGTATGTTTAAGAAATGTGCAATTGTAATAGATAAATAAATACATATGTAGTAACTGTACTCAACGAACAGACTGGTATTCAGCATAGCGTTGTTCTTAATTTTGCCTCCACCGGGAATTAAACCCGATACCTTACGGTTAACGTAATATTTGAGGCTAGGTTTATGTTAGGGGTAGTGTAGGTGAGTAAAATATATATCCTTGTTTCGTATTGTTGACGCTAGATGTCACTATTTTAATTTAATAATTATTATATAATTTGATCAGTCATCTGGAGTGTAAATCATAATCGCTTTTTTAAGTTTCAGGGCTAAACTCAATCTAATGTTCCTATGTTCATAAACATTTTTTTAAGTTTCCAATGTGGAATTTTTTCCTTCATTAACAGATAGAAATGATATAATATAATAAAATAAGAACGTTTCAATGATGTTCATGGTTTTCTCATTTGAATTGTCATATAAAAAAACCAAATTTACATTAATTTAATTATTAAATAGTCAATCGCGCCATTTATAACTAGATACAAGAACTCTTGAGAGATCTTTTATCCATAAAGTCATGGCTCAAGCCAGAGGCTCAAAAATACGATATTGAATCAGTCAATCAAATTTCCAAATAAAATGAAACTAAATCAAATTGTATTTCATTCATATCAATTGCACGAAAATTATTAATTGATACATTGATGTCATGAAATCAAAAAATATCCTCATTCATCCAAGTAAAAGATGTGTATTCTATATCTTTGCGTATTTTTTTTATACAATTAAAAGATAATATTAGCTTACAACTAAGTGATATTATATTGTGATATAATATAAAAAGAGTATTTTCAAAACCTTTTTGCTTATGCAATAAAATAAAGATTTATTGAATAAGCCAGTGTTTTATTTATGCTTTTACTTATTTAGTTGGCATTAGATTATCAAACACAATAATATTATGAACATTCATGGCAATTTTTCCCTTGCTATGTACTCAGAGGTTCGTGTGTCTATTTCCGCTACCGCGGGATTGGTGATTCTGTAACGCTACCTCTAACTCACGTGTTAACCAGATCCCTAAAATGACAGGGCGACCATGACGCCATTTACAATCAATGACGTAGTGTGAAAGTATTGAGAAGATAAGTGGAAAACGTGAAACTTATAAAAACCCTATCTCAAATTTAGTAAGGATTTCAAATTGAAGTTTTTTATGTAGTCCTACAATCAATCAATCAGCCTATGTCAGTCCACTGCTGAACGTAGGCCTCCCCAAGGGTACACTCTAACGCGTAGGTACACCACCTTTTTCAGGTCATCAGTCCGCCTAGCAGTAGTCTTTCAGGTGGGTTTCCTAGCTTGTCCCCTTGCCCTGATTTAATATGACAAATTATGCGGAAATGAGAAATAATATTTTTCTAAAAAAATGCAAAACTAAGACATTTCAGGATCATGTATTATAACAATATTTACATGAGGTAATAAATCAAAATAATATCTAGATAAATAAAGTTGAAAATAAACTGATAATTATAAAATAAAATCTTAAAACTTTTTTTTTTTTTTAAGAGAAGCAAATTTATTTATTAATCCATAAACTTTAAACAAAATAAAACTAAATATGTAAAAATTAAAACAAAAAAAAAAACTTTAATCTAACAAACAGTAAAAATTTACAGAGCGCTACTAGTGTGCCGAATTTAGCACCCAGAAGCAAAAGCCCCCAGCACACTAGCAGCGTTACCCCGCTGGATTGCCAACGACAACCTCTGGGCCAAAAATTCCCCGGAGCGTCTATCCAAACCACGATCCCTAAGCCTTTTGCCTATGCTAGCCACAAAAGAAACCGCCTCCTCCCCCCAAACCCCAGACGTTTCAAAAGCCACTGGCACAAACAAATAGGCAGATTTTAGAGCCGCGTATTTTACATGTTTTTGGCGGGCTGCCGCCTCAGCAGCCGAACCAGCAGAACTAACCGTAGTTGGTAAGTGAGACGCAGCATACGTGTCTACACACGTTGCGTCCCACAAAAGGCACCGACCCTTCTCCCAGGGCACCAACGTCAAGCCATCAGGCCGCTTACCATCGGTCCGACTGAGGCCAGGCGGCTCCAACACACACGGCACATTTGCCGAAACAAGTGCTCTCCGGATAATGTCATTTAACGCATGATGGCGAGGAAAACGACCGACACACCTAGAACATTTTAGAGGATGAAGTCCTCTCACATCCACCTGCTCACCACAAATGCAAGGATGTGGCTCACACACCGCCGAGCCCAACCTCAGAGCCACCGCCACCCTGAGAGAACTGTCGTCAAGCAGCGTTCCCATATGTGGTGACGGCAGAGCGTGCAACCACGACCCCGACTCTAACCTTGTATCAGCCCTTAAACGTGCTAGATCCACACCCTCGCTGGCCTCAATCAAACAAGCAATTCTCTTCCTACAAAGCACATCATCCCAACTGCGCTGAAGCTCAGGACGTTCCGGACAATCCAAAGAGCCACTGGACCTCGTCCACTCCTCCAATGCCTCCCCCACAAAGGGCACGCGGCACTCGTTACCATAACTAGGTAAAATACGAGCAACAAGTTCCGCAACCCCGTAGGCAGAAGACAAAAAAGCCGGCAATCCAATCTTAAAACTAAATATATTTACAAATAAAATATATCTGCCAAATCACTGGCAGTGGTAGGAAGTGTCCCTTGGGCTGGTGGCATTTCCCCGTTGCACAGCTATGCTGATGCGCTGGGCGAAATACGCACCGGCCCTTGAATCCCCGCTGCCTGGCCTCCACCAAACGGGAAACGACCTCCTTTACAAAAGACTTCGTCCTCGGACCCCACCGGCCCAGGGACTCCACAGCAAAAGGTATAAAGTGATACTCAGTAGTAACACCGCTGTACTTTCGCTGCTTCAACGCCTCCGCACCCGAAGCCACGTCACCCGCCCTCGTAGCCGAACCGGAAAGATGAGAAGGTGCCAGAGTATCGACGCAGGTGGCATCCCAAACCAACGCCCTCCCATCCTTCCAAGGAACCAATGTCATCCCATCAGGCCTCTTGCCATCATCCCTGAGGATGCCCACCGGCTCCAGAACAGTTGGAACGCTTATTTTTATTTTATTTTATTCGTGAAACCAACAGCTATACAAAAAGTATAAAAATACAAATAATAATCATTAAGCCAATGAAAGGTTTCAACATCTAAAAACATGAAAGCCTAACACGTAATACCTGAGTTTACAAACAGTATCATCACAAAAAAAGAAAAACTATGTTTACATCTGAATATCAAAAAAACGCTGACTTAGTGCAGATTTCACAGATGTAATGCTCGTATTAAAAATATCAAGATCATCTAGCTCCTTGCTAAGTTTGTTAATTTTTTTAGGTGTTCTAACAAAGAATGAGTTTTGCCTATAATTACTTTTAACTAATGGTATTACTAAGGGTGGAACATTTCGTAACTGTCTAATAGGAGGTACAAATAACGACAAATAAGACAACAGTTTTGGACAATCAATAAAACCTCGTGCTATTTTAAGAAGATATACAACATCATAAATTTCTCTTCTAATCAAAAGAGGTAGTAAATGGTGTTTCCTACAAAGAGTCTCATAGTCCTTACATGTTTCATAGGTTTTAAAACGAATGTGCCGTATGAATTTTTTTTGAATATTTTCAATTCTGTCAATATAATTATCATATCGTGGATTTCAAGCTTGGGTGCAATACTCTAGATTGCTTCTGACAGTACAGTCAGTGAGTGTGAGCAGTACAGTATTTTTAAGGTTTTAATACTTTTGAAATCTTTGGCGCACCGCTTTAAGAAACCCAGTGCCTTGTGAGCCTTGTTGACAATTTTATCTATATGCGAATCAAAAAGAAGCTTTGGATCATACCAAACACCCAAATCTCTAACACATGATTCCCTATGTAAAATGTTATTCTTGATTACATAATCAAATTGAATAGTTTGTTGTTTGCGGCTAAAGGTCATGACGCAACATTTAGATACATGGAGGTCAAGATAGTGCTTTTGACAGTAATTTTCAAGTCTAGAATCCGCTTGCAAGTCAATAGCATCTTGATGACTAATAATTGGTGAGAACAATTTCATATCATCAGCATAACATAATAATTTAGAAGTTTTGAGACAAAGATCAATATCGTTGCGATCAATATCGAGCAGAGGGCCTAATAAAGACCCCTGTGGAACTCCACTTGGCACGCTGACCCACCCCGACATATAATTATTCACAACGACAGCTTGGCTTCGATTTTCGATGTAAGATGAAAACCAACGAAGAAGGTCTCCACTTATGCCGACAAGCTCTAGCTTCTTAATGAGTAAAACATGGCATACACGGTCAAAAGCCTTGCTGTAATCGGTATATATAACGTCTACTTGTTGTCCCTTATCCATTGAAGAAGTCAAAAACTCATTGAGTAGCACTAGGTTGCTAGAAGTAGATCTGCCCTTTAAAAAACCATGCTGCGAATCACTAAATGAATGTTTAATCGCATTGTACGTATACTTATATATAATTTTTTCAAAAATTTTGGCAACTATGCATAGTTTGCTTATTGGTCTGTAGTTGGCAACATCTACTTTAGAACCCTTTTTAAAAACGGGCGTTATATATGCACTTTTCCAAATAGCAGGTACAATTCCTGAAGCAAGAGAGAGACGAAAGAGAATGGACAGTGGTAATGCAATGGTTTGATGACATTCAACAAGGAATTTGGCCGGCATCTCATCCGCTCCAGCTGACTTGAGCACATCTAGTTTTTTAAGAAGAAGACAAACATCTTGTTGATTAATTGGAATGTTAGAGATACCAGTTACCTGGTTATGAGGCGGAACGGCAAAATCAGCAAAAGGCAAAGTCGTAGGATTCATAAAGTTTGACCTGAAGTAAGTAGAGAAAGCTTCACAAATATCTTGTCCGTTGTTCAAAGCTTCACCCTCATAGCTCATACAAGCTGGAACCCCAAAGTTCTTACTTTTCGATTTAATAAACGTCCAAAAACACTTAGGATTACCTTGAATAGATTTTTTGACAGAGGCTAAATACATTTCGTAACACTTTTTTTCGGAGCGTTTTACTCTATTCCTAAGTAACTTGTACGCTTGCTCATCATGTAAATTGCCATAAGTTTTAAAACGTCTAAAGTATTCATATTTTTCTCTCATCATTTTAATCAAGGCCGATGAAAACCACCTGGGATAATTACTCTTAGCAGCAGGTTTACTAGGCACAAATCTTTTTTTGACGCCCTCAAAAGTTGTATAGAAAAAATTTACAGCATCAGTAAAAGGCCTGCGCAAAAGTTCATGTTCCCAATCTATAGATGCAAGCTCACTATTAATAGCTTTGTAGTCAGCTTCATCATACAAAAATCTAACAAAAGGTTTTGTCTTTAGACGACAGAAATATCTAAAACTACAAGTTATATTAAAAACTGGGTGATGCCCCTCTACAGGCGTCGCAAGTGCTTCGCTACAGGGGCTGACAACAGCATTAAAATTTGACAGAACAAGATCTAAAATAACGCCAGATTTATTTAACAAACCGTTATATTGCTTCAGCCCCAAAGAAGCCAATTCATCCACTAACAAGCACTCACTTACGGATCGATAATTAGTACCTATAAATGAGGTGTTATCATGACTAGGTACCCATGTTATATTACGCATGTTGTAATCACCGACAATTAAAAACATATCCGTAGGTGCATTTGTCATTAATTCGTCTACTTTATATAGTGAACGTCAGGACCGCCAATGTAGTGTTCCAGATCTTGATGAAACATATTCTGAAAAATGGTACCCAAACTGTACTAAATAGTACCTATGCAAAGATAAATAGTACTTAAGACCTATGAATGTTAAACAAAAAAGCTCATACAGCGGCCATTTTGATGTCAGGATGGCCGGTGTATTGTTATATCTTGTTAATGGACACAACTATCGCCATGAAACCTTTGTCAATTAATTGTACCTAAATAGTACCTCATGAAACGAGCATAGCACAATAAAAATATTATCGACGTGTCCCGACAAAAAAAAAACAAACTTTTTGGTTTTTATTCAGACATCAGAATGGCCGCTGTATGAGCTTTTTTGTTTAACATTCATAGGTCTTAAGTACTATTTATCTTTGCATAGGTACTATTTAGTACAGCTTAGGTACCATTTTTCAGAATATGTTTCATCAAGATCTGGAACACTACATTGGCGGTCCTGACGTTCACTTTATATAGATGGTTTCTTAGCTGCTCATGAAAAGATAGTCCCTGATTTTGATCAATTAAATAGACGACACAAACATGTAGTCTGACTTGGGGGTTACTATTAACAGAAATTGAAATCCACATATCTTCAGCACTAGACTGAACTCCTAATTGCGGCAAAATTTGTTTATCCCTCCGTACTGCAATAAGGACACCACCACCAAATTTTTGCTTAGTCAATGAATAGTCCCTATCACGGCGCCACACTACATATCCACTATTAAACAGCTCAGTATCCAATATGCTGTCAATTAGCCATGTTTCAGTCAGAATAATAAGATCGTACTTACCATCACTAAGACAAAGGTTTCTAAAAAATACATGAGTCTTTGAGCGTAAACTCCTAGTATTCTGGTAGTATATAAGAAGCTTATTATCCCTAGTATCAAGACCTTTTAAATATGGTTGCACCAATATAATGTATCAAAGTTAGTATACGTACATATAGATAGATTTTAAAATAGTATGACCTGAAAACTAGGCTAACGCGACATGAAAACAGGGAATTATTCGATGCATTACACAATATTAATTCTTCCTATTCGCGATTCTGCACAATATTGATTTAACACAGTCTGAATTCACCACAGTAGTAATTCTTCACAGTTGATATTTCTACACAATCTTAATTCTTCCTATTCGCGATTCTGCACAATATTGATTTAACACAGTCTCGATTCACCACAATAGTGATTCTTCACAGTTGATGTTTCTTCACAATATTTTTTCTTCCTTTTCGCGATACTGCACAATATTGATTTAATACAACAGATTCTCACCACAATCGTGATTCTACACAGTCGATGTTTTTAAACAATACTATGTCTTCATTTTCGCGATTCTACACGATATAAAATTAACGCAACAGATTTTCACTACAATCGTCATTGTGTACAGTCGGTATTTTCTACAGTAGAGATGTCACTATGGACTTAAAACATTTTTACTCAACGGGAGCTTAAATTAGAAGGCTGAGCCAAGAACTTATAAAGTGGCAATGAACGAATTAAACTTAGTACTTGCCTTCTTCTTCTCCGATATTTTTTTTATTTCCGCTTACTCTTCCTCCTAAATTTATAAGGTCGATGAATGTGCGTCATAACCGACTTTCTAATAAATTCAACTGCGGAGTTACCTAGCGCTATTGTATTTTGACAAAAATGTAAGTAGGTACTGGATATAATCAATCCCCTGAGTTATGGGCTTTTTTGGGCCTTCAGAGAATTCAGAGCCTACCTATAACTGGCATACTAAGCGGGCTACAGAAAAAATGTTTACGACAAAATGTAAGTTAATCAAAAACAAGTTGGGACGTCGTCGCAGTATTGGTAATATTTATTTAGTAACCAGATTTTGACTACAGACTGGTACTCAATAAAAGTAGCATAGCCCTAGGCGCTATCCACACGCAAAATTTCGTTGAAATTGGATCAGCAGAGGATGTGATTAAAAATTAAACATCAAAACAAACTCTCACATTTATAATATATCGTAAAAGTACAGTTTAAATATTAAAATATTACATTTATTAATTCAAATTAATCGCACATCGGGGATACAAGATAGGTAGAAAGGTAGGTAGGTAGGATAGCTTAAAAACGAAAAACAAAAACCCTTATTCCTTAACATAATATTAACATTTACATATCATAAAGTTTTCTGTACAAAATTAAAATACCAAGTGGAAATTAAAAGTAAAATACATAAATTATGCTGTCAAAGTTGACACAATCAGTGTTCCAGTCTGCAAATGTTGACTTTGGCTACGTATAGTCTAAATTTCTCAAGAACGTTAGACTTGATGTGTCCTAGACTGCACAGTGGCATCTGTCATATTTTATATAACTAAAAAATACACTTATATTCGTAACATAATTAAGACTTCCGACTGGGAAAAAAACCAACACAAGTAAATCGAAAATTAATTTGATGAAAGTTATTCTTAAGTACAGTCTAGGACTCGTTCAGCGTTACCTTGTTGTCTATGGTTCGCTCTTATTGCTATGGGAATAAGAGCGAACCATAGACAACAAGGTAACGCTGAACGAGTCCTAGACTGTACACAACCATATATCTTATGAAAATATATTGTATTCAGAGGAATCACTTTTGTCTGAACGATCTTCGCTTCCATGTTCTGAAGTGTCGTCTGAATCAGAACTGTTTTCTGGTTCTGGATTGGAACTATCATATTCATCGTAGCTATAATTATCATTTTCACTAAGGCTTGTTAATGCTTCATTAATGCAAACATCATAATTCAAGTATTTTTGAACAATATTAATTTCCAAATCATGTTGCAATCTTCTTTTTTTAGGTTCTTTATTTCTGTTGGCTAAGTTTCGTTTAATGCGGTAATTTTGATACTTTGCTTCTTTTTTCAATTTACTTAAAAATAAAAATAGATTCGGATGGCGGCCAAACCTTACACCAATTCGGTGATGCCACCCCTCGAGAGCGCTGGTAGTTTTATTTGTTTCATCGTGACAACTCAGTACCTCAGGTTTAACTTTGTTTATCCACTCTTGTGTATAATATTTTTTTAATAGAGCATACACTTCTGTGTCAGGCATGGATTCACAAATACTGCGAAAACCAGCTGGTATATGAGATGCCGGAAACAAAGCCAATTTACACAATTTTCTAGTTATGCTTTTACCCATTGGGTGTTCAGTAACCCCCAGTTTTGTAGTCTTTCTCCAAAGAGCTTGTTGGTAGTGAAAATAACAACCTTTGATGGTAATAGTTTTGTAAACTTTTCTTAGAGCATTTGTTACTGCAATTTCGAAGTCACTTTTAAAGTGTTCTATCTGGAGTAAAAGTTTTTCCTTTAAAATCGAAAAAAGAAGCTCATATGTTTTTTCAGATTTGTCTGGGAGAAGAGCATATAAAATAGGTACAATTGTAGTTATTTCGTTACGATCTTTGTTTAAATCAATGTGTAACGTATATAATTGGTAAAAAGGACTCGGTGTTACTTTGAAGGTACCGTCACCCAAATAAAATCGGGACTGTGATATTGTCTCCCTGGCTAATGGTGTAGCAAAAACATATATGTTATGTTCATCACTAACCAAGAACTCTTCGGAAATAATTGCAGGTAGTGTTATGTCTTCTATACGTGCAAACGAGCTTTTCTCAACATTAAGAGCTTTGTATCGTCGCTTATACAAAGAGTCTTTAAGTGAACTAAATTTCGGTATTAATTGTGATTCCTTTACAGATGCGGCCTCCTTCAATTTTTCAAATTCTTTTTCATATATTATTTGAACGGGTTTCATTGTAGTCGTTACCTTAGATCTACATTTGTCAATGCAAGCATTAACTTTATTTTGAAAATTATCAGGTTTACATGTATGAACACTTTTTTTTAAAACAATAGTTCTTGTTGGGTCTATCGTTATTGAAGCGCTACACAATGCCAGATTAGCGCATCGCCAGTTAGAGCCAATAGATCGATCTCCTCTGAAGTAATATTTGTACCCACTTTCTTGCAATATATCCTTACCCTTTTCACTTTTTATAAATTCCATAACCAAAGTATTCTCCGCCATTTATGTAATTTTTTAATTAAATCATATACCTACTGCAGACTTGCTATTCGATAATATTATAAATAACAACTTACTAAGCTATCTAATTATCTAATTATCTATTCAAGATATGATAATATGCACTTGAAAAATGACATCGTTGAATAAATTGACAGTCTCTGTCATTTTGATTAGCCATCAATTTTCAAGAAGTTTGCATTTGGAAAATTTATAGAAGTTTGTTTAAAAAGTTCGAATATGGTTATATGGGATCTTATCTCTACTGTAGAAAATACCGACTGTACACAATGACGATTGTAGTGAAAATCTGTTGCGTTAATTTTATATCGTGTAGAATCGCGAAAATGAAGACATAGTATTGTTTAAAAACATCGACTGTGTAGAATCACGATTGTGGTGAGAATCTGTTGTATTAAATCAATATTGTGCAGTATCGCGAAAAGGAAGAAAAAATATTGTGAAGAAACATCAACTGTGAAGAATCACTATTGTGGTGAATCGAGACTGTGTTAAATCAATATTGTGCAGAATCGCGAATAGGAAGAATTAAGATCGTGTAGAAATATCAACTGTGAAGAATTACTACTGTGGTGAATTCAGACTGTGTTAAATCAATATTGTGCAGAATCGCGAATAGGAAGAATTAATATTGTGTAATGCATCGAATAATGTAAACATGTAGTCTGACTTGGGGGTTACTATTAACAGAAATTGAAATCCACATATCTTCAGCACTAGACTGAACTCCTAATTGCGGCAAAATTTGTTTATCCCTCCGTACTGCAATAAGGACACCACCACCAAATTTTTGCTTAGTCAATGAATAGTCCCTATCACGGCGCCACACTACATATCCACTATTAAACAGCTCAGTATCCAATATGCTGTCAATTAGCCATGTTTCAGTCAGAATAATAAGATCGTACTTACCATCACTAAGACAAAGGTTTCTAAAAAATACATGAGTCTTTGAGCGTAAACTCCTAGTATTCTGGTAGTATATAAGAAGCTTATTATCCCTAGTATCAAGACCTTTTAAATATGGTTGCACCAATATAATGTATCAAAGTTAGTATACGTACATATAGATAGATTTTAAAATAGTATGACCTGAAAACTAGGCTAACGCGACATGAAAACAGGTAAGTAGTATGAGCTAATTCAGAAAATAGTGTGCTGAAGCTATAGCACATGGATCAATAAGTCCCGAGACTAACAATGAAAACAACATTTTTTTTGCAAAATTTTTTTTTATTCATCAACATAATCACCTTTTGGGGTGATACAATCGTTCCAACGCTTTTCCAATTTTTCAATACCATGATTATAAAAAATTTTATCTTTCGCTTCAAAATAAGCTTCAGTTTCAGCGATGACCTCCTCATTTGAGCCAAATCTTTTTCCCTGGAGCATTTTTTAAGATCAGCATAGAGCCAGTAGTCACTGGGGGCTAAATCTGGCGAGTATGGGGGGTGGGGAAGCAGATCAAAACCCAATTCGTTCAATTTTGCCATTGTTTTCATCGACTTGTGGCAGGGTGCATTGTCTTGGTGAAAAAGGATTTTTTTCTCTGCATGTGTGGTCGTTTTTTTGCGATTTCCTCCTTCAAACGCACCAGCAAGTCAATATAATAATCACTGTTGATCGATTTACCTTTTTCGAGGTAGTCAATGAAAATCACGCCATGCGTATCCCAAAAAACTGACGCCATGACTTTGCCAGCTGACTGCTGCGTTTTCGGACGCTTCGGACGGCTTTCGCCAGCTGTGCGCCACTCAGACGACTGCCGCTTCGACTCTGGAATGTAGTAATGTATCCATGTTTCGTCCATGGTCACGTAACGACGCAAGAAATCTTTTTTGTTGCGAGTAAATAGCGATAAACAGCTTTCTGAATCATCGACTCGTTGCTGTTTTTGTTCCATCGAAAGCAATCGCGGCACCCATTTGGAAAAAACCTTTTTCATGCTCAATTTTTCATGAACGATAGTAAATACACTTCCATATGATATCTGTGTCATCTCAGCAATCTCACGGAGCTTCACTTTACGATCTTTCATTATAATTTTTGTCACTTCACTCACATTTTCCGGTGTAACGGCTTCCACAGGTTTACCGGAGCGTTCCGCGTCATTTGTGTCGGTACGACCACGTTTAAACTCGGCAAACCACCGACAAATCGTTGCTTTTGATGGACAAGAGTCCGGGTAACATTTTTCAATCCATTGTTTCGCTTGCACGGTGTTTTTACCCATTAAAAAACAATGTTTTATCAGAACACGAAACTCGGTTTTTTCCATTTTTTAAACAAACTACAAAACGACTTTACTCCAACCTCGATAACTCAACTGTTTCTGGTCCGATCAACTTAAAATTTTGACACGTTTCAAGCAAAGGTTAGCACTCTAGAATGACATGGTTACTGGTTTAATACGAGCGCCATCTCTGGGTTACTCTCGGGACTTATTGATCCATGTTAATTAACACTTAATATTAAGAAATTAATTGCAACTGCGAGACAGAAAATATTTTTTGACATTGGACCAAATGTATGGAATAAGTAGATGTGAAACTGACTTAATGCTAAAAATACACCATGAGAAGAGCTTATGGCGTTCACACTATGCATAACGTACAATATAAACTTACCTGCATATATATTAGAAGTATATGAAAGATATTTAGTATGTAACAACCTAACAAAGTATGTAATAAGAAGAATATAAAAACCAAAAATAACCTTCAAGCGAAATCCATTTAGCAACTCAGTAAAAACTGCACTAAGACTAGCCTCCATGAGGAACAACACTGCCCCATAAACACCATGAATAATAATAGTTCCCAGTATAATCAAGTGTATTTATGTACTATATAGCTTGTGATGAACATTTTTTGATGGGAATATCGTTTCATAATCACGGTTTTAAGAAGTTATTGAAGTTCTAAATATTGTTATTGTTAACTACCCTCATTTTTGGATCCCCGCACAAGAATCGCCGCGCGCGAAGTCTGTTTATTCAGGGGTCGGCAACATTTTACATAATGAAGTGCGTCAGTTGTAATGATTCCATCTCGAATGCTGTGACATGCGGCCTATGTAAAAAAACTTACGGATTTTGCTGTGCGAACATCACTGAGCTTGGTTATCGTAAGCTTGGTTCGCGGCAGGCTAGCTGGCGCTGTACTTCTTGCAAAGATAGTACGCCTATGTCACCTATCTCATTAGAAGCTATAATGTCGCAGCTACAGGTTACGCAAAAGTCGTTGGACTGTCTGCCTCAAGTACTTAGCGAGATCAAGACTATCAAGCAAGATATTATTGAATTGAAAAAATCTTGTGATTTTGTTTCCGAGGTGGCCTCTAATAATGAGAAAAAAATTACTGCAATTGAAAAGGTACTTCCAAACCTGAACAACGTTGAAATCGGTCTAAACACACTCAAGCTGCAAATGGAATCATGTGACCAAAGGGCTAGACTTAACAGTGTTGAAATTAAGGGCGTACCCCATTCTAGATCCGAAAATCTGTTTAAGGTTCTTCACAACGTTTCGGATGCTATTAGATACCCAGTGCAAAAAGAAGCAGTGAATTACATCTCAAGGGTTCCAATGAGAAACACCACTAACAAGCTCATCATAGTCAATTTTACTAATAGATACGTTAAGGAAGATTTCATCGCCGCAGCTCGTGCCAAGAAGTCCCTGGTTACATCTGACATTGGTTAGGAGGGGTCACATCATCTATTTGATAACGACCACCTTGCACCTACTCAGAAGCAGCTGCTCACCACAGTCAAAAATGCAGCCAAAGAACAGGGATTCGCATATGTGTGGGTCAAATATGCGAAAATTCACGTGAGGAAGAATGACTCATCCCCAGTGCTCATCATTAATAGCAGTGCAGATTTAAACAAGTTGCGTTAAAATGGAAATTCACCATTATTAATTTATTTTTCTTTTTACATAAATCATATTTGCTCAATAGACCAAACTTGTTGATAACCTCTGCATGCACTTTGTGTATGCAGGTAGTATGTAAAAGAATGTACTTATCTTTGTTAATGTCTCTACTTAAATGTTATAGTACTATTACATATATTATTATTCATGGTGTTTATGGGGCAGTGTTGTTCCTCATGGAGGCTAGTCTTAGTGCAGTTTTTACTGAGTTGCTAAATGGATTTCGCTTGAAGGTGAAAGGGAGACAAGACCCTATTGAAGAATTATAGGCCTATCGCGCTCCTAAGCCACGTCTACAAGTTGTTCTCGAGAGTGCTCACAAATCGTCTGGCCTCAAGATTTGACGCCTTCCAGCCGCCGGAGCAGGCCGGATTTCGAAAAGGTTTTAGTACCGTGGACCACATCCACACAGTGCGGCAGGTTATACAGAAGTCTCATGAGTATAACCAGCCGCTGTGTCTTGCCTTTGTGGACTACGAGAAGGCCTTCGACTCCATCGAGATCTGGGCTGTTCTGGAATCCTTGCAGCGATGCCAGGTCGATTGGCGTTATGTGCAGGTGTTGAGGAGCCTATACAGCGTGGCATCGATATCTGTTCAAGTCCAAAACCAAAAGACAAGTCCTATACAGTTGTTCAGAGGAGTGAGACAGGGGGATGTCATATCCCCGAAACTGTTCACGAACGCACTGGAGGACGTCTTCAAAACTATGGATTGGACTAGGATGGGTATCAATGTCAATGGCAGATGCCTCACACACCTCCGCTTCGCTGACGACATTGTCATAATGGCGGAGTCGCTGCAGGATTTGCAGGGAATGCTGCACAGTCTTAACGCTGCCTCACGGTTGGTCGGTCTCCGGATGAACTTGGACAAGACGAAAGTCATGTTCAACGAACTCGTTGTCCCGGGACCGATCACGATCAGTGGAGAGGCGCTCAAAGTGGTCCAGGAATATGTCTACCTGGGCCAGGTTCTGCAAATGGGTAGGGACAGCTTCGAGCGTGAGATTTCCAGAAGAGTGCAGCTGGGCTGGGCAGCATTCGGGAAGTTGCGTCATATCTTCTCGTCGCCACTACCGCAGTGTCTTAAGACCAAGGTTTTTAATCAGTGCGTCCTACCTGTAATGACGTACGGTGCCGAGACGTGGAACATGACAGTCGGGCTGGCTCACCGATTACATGTCGCTCAGCGAGCAATGGAACGTTCGATGCTGGGTATCTCGTTAAGGGACAGAGTCCGGAACGAGATCATCCGGCAGAGAACCAATGTCGTAGACATTGTCTATCGATGTTGCAATCTGAAGTGGCAGTGGGCCGGTCACGTCTGTCGCAGAACCGACGACCGTTGGAGTAAAGCGGTTCTCGAATGGCGACCGCGTCTCGGTAAACGTAGTGTAGGACGCCCCCCTGCCAGGTGGACTGATGACCTGAAAAAGGTCGATGGTAGTGGTTGGCTGAGGGCCACGAGTGATCGTGTTTTGTGGCGTTACCTTGGGGAGGCCTACGTCCAGCAGTAGACTGTCATAGGCTGATTGATTGATTGATTGATATAAAGCGGTAAAGAACTACTAGGTCACGAGACGAGAGTTTCTTGCCGTAGAGAAAATACCTTATTGGCTGAAAGTTTTTGCTGCGTATTGACCATGCTGCCTTGAAGTGGCTACTCCAATTCAAAAACCCGCAGCAGCTGCAAGAAAACGATATCGTTGCTGAACGCTGTAGAGGCGTTATTGCGAAGGCATTGTCCGGCTGGCTGCAAGCACTGCATAAGATGGGAATGGGAAAAAACCCTAACGGCTGACTATTGCTCCTCCCAGTAACCCATGGGAAAACGAATGCGTTAGCAAGGCGCAGGAGGAGGATGAGCAACTTAAGCCTCTACTGGAGTGGAAAAAACGCAGGCAGTCCAAGCCAGCATGGATTGCAGTTGCCGCAACGAGTTGTACGACCAAGGCATACAAGTGGCAGAGCCTCATATTGCAGAATGGGGTAGGGTCCACTGTTTCTTACAGGAAAAGAGGAAGCTTCCTAGCTGGGCAGGAAATATCTCAACTGCGCGTTCTAGGATATTGATTTTTGTAATTATTATTTTATTTCTTGCTGGCGTCATCTGTGATAATTATGTTTAACTCATTGCAACTTAGTTTACTCTGTCTGCGGCGCTCTAGAGGTCGCCAGAATGGCATCCTGTATAGGAAATGGGAGAACTCCAAAGGCAGAGACTACCACTTACAACTCGTGGTTCCTAGGAGTAAGGTTCGGGACGTTCTCAGGAGTGTTGCGAACACTGAAGAACTGGCACTCTTGTATCGCTGCCATCACTATCACAGCGCTGGATCCTCGTCTGCATACTTGGTGGCACCAGAGTCCGACGGCTTCCTTTCTGTAGTCGGCGTCAGTATTCTAACGCTGTTGGCAAGAGCATTGACCTTGGCTGGCGCGGTATGTCCACGTGATTGTGGACAGTAAGAGAACGATTTTATTGGCTCCACTGCCGAAAAGATATTGATTGTCGAATGATATGCTGTTTTGGATTTTTTTTGGAAGTTCACTCGCATCAAGGCAGGAATTCCGAATCCCAAGTATTTCAGGAAACAGGAATGGTTGAACGTTTCAACCGAACGATAGAAGGTCATCTTGAGAAGTTAGTTGGAGCACATCAAAGGGACTGAGACAGGTGTATACCACTTTTTCTTCTGGCATACAGAACTGCTGCCCATGAATCTACAAAAACTACTCCAGCGTATAGTAACTTTGGTTCAGGGTTTCGATTAACAGTTGACCTCGTGACTAGCGGAACACCTTCTAATCCATTGACTCTTTAGGACTTTACAACTTCGTACGATCGTAAGGCCACTGTTGCCGGGTTTCAAGGTGTGTCTTGTCTTTGGTTTGGTTGCACACCTTGGTTCGCCGAAAAGGGAAGTTGCCCTAATGTGTCTAAGAGGGTGGCAGTGAGCATCGCTAAGAACATTTAGTGCACATCCGCATTCATTATAATTATCAGTTTATTTTCAACTTTATTTATCTAGATATTATTTTGATTTATTACCTCATGTAAATATTGTTTAATAAATGGAGTATATTCCACATAGTTAATCTCTCGAAGAATTGCTAGTAACATAATAACAGAATGCAATCATCGTGGCGACCACGTAAAAGTAATTGTCTCTTTATATTAACCTATATCTATAAGTAATAACAATGTAATCACAGACCTATTATAGATATCAAAGGCATTTTAGGAATATTTCTCTGAAATTCCCATATTGATATCAATATACATCATTCAGTCACCTAGAAAATAATATCCATTACTATAATAGGTGTTTTAGTTTTAAACAAATCATCTCGCTAGAAATTATCGCGAGTATTAATTGCAACACAAAAAGATCCCTAGTAATCTGTAGAGCCATTCGGTTAAGGTGTTTTCTGACATTATTGATCTGATTATCTAACCTAACCTGACTGTTATTTTGACCATTGTATTGAACGTGAGTGAGCCTGGTCACAAGAAATTCAGTGAAATTATCCCACTGTTAAAATCTGGTAGTAACACTGATCCAGTTAATTGTCGTCCAATCTCGGTACTACCAGAGTTTAGCAAAATATTTGAGAAACTTATTATAAATCAACTACTAGCGCATTTTGGCACATATCATATTTTTAATAAACAACAGGTTGGATTTTTGAAAGGAAATTCTTTTTATTCAATTTGGGAATTATAAACATCACTTATTGAATATAAAAAAAAAACATTTTTTCATGAAGAGATAGTCAATAAGTTTATAATGTATATCGATGGCACCAAAGTAATAACGGACAACTGCAAATTTCACAAAATGTTTTTTTTATAGAAAATAGCATATTACATCAATAGCTAATGTTTCACGAAACAACATTATTAAAATTCCGTTTATTGTGTTTTTTTTCGGAAGTAATTAAAGATACCTATGTACCCTCCTTTTTTTAAAACAAGCAACTTAAACAGTGACATGTAACTATGTCCGTAATTGCGCGGGAGTTTGCGCCCCGTAATCTGGCATAAACAAGAACAAGTGGCAGTTGTCATGTTCTTGCGCGGACAGATTTTGTTTTACAGAAAAACAAAAATGAAATTTCTTGAGTTGTACATGAAAATAATTGATTTTATATTAAAAAGAAAAAAAAAAGTGTGGCAAAGACAGCACCGGTCTAACTGATTGATTAAATAGAAACTGTGGAAAGAACAAGTATAGGTAAGACATTCATTTTAAATATATTTTAATAATGTTTAATACATTTTACTTTATTACACGTTGATTCCGTTCTTATATATACTAATGCAAAACTTAAGATTATTACGGCGTAAAAGCGGATACTCGTATGTGGCAGGAGTTTTTATTTACTGCGGACTATACATTCAGATGTCTGTAGTTGCTACTACATCATACAAATATTTCAATCGAAATTTATTTTTCCAGATAATTCAGATACTGAGAAGGATTTTATACAATTAGAGGATATCCTAGAAGAAGTTTAAACGCAATACCCAACTAAAAGACACTACTATCATTATATACCATTATATTTTCGTCATAGATACTTACCCGTCCCGTTCGAGTCTGAGACGTAAAAAATGCTAAATAGAATCTATTTGGGGATGCACTAGCAACCTGTCACCAATATTGTGTATAACACCTTATGACACAACAACCCTAAAATTTATGCTTTAAAGCGTCCTAAGAGGTATTTTATGCCTTCAATGTTCTATCCACCCATATCACATATTAGTCAAAGGTATTAAAGGATGTGAATGTAAGTATACTTACCTACTTTTTTACATATATACTGACGTCACGATCGTATCCTAGAGCAGTAAGAAGAGACGAATTATCCTAATATACCACTTTTGCTTCGTTTACACCCATACATATCTTCATGGCTTTATGCTCGCAAGTTCGTAGATATTTCCATCCCTTGTAAAAAGAGATCCCTGCTATACAAAGTCATCCACTAGCTCTACTATCTCCTTATCAATTTCAACTTTACAACTTGTCCTTCCGTTCCTTTCTACTGTCATAACTTTCGCTTCATACCTAAGAGGTACCTCAAGTGCATGATTCACACACATCATCATTTCCTGCAACTCCCCAGCAAACGAAGTAAGTTGAAACTGGTGGTTCATTCAGCTCATCCATTCGCTATCCCCATTTTTTAAACAAAAAAAAACAATATACAACTTCAGCATCTTCGACTTGGGTTTGATAAAGCAATTTGCTACATGAGGGATGAAACTGCGGCCAAAAGGGGTTCCAACGAAGTTGCCAGTTGCCTTTACGATTACATTAGAAGGCAAGCTGAACATTGTCAAAGTAATGCTATGGTCAGATAGCTGCGGTAGCAGAACCGGAACCGTATTGTTATTGCAATGTATATTTCTCATACATGCTCTTCTGTTCTTCACATCTAGAATTCACACTACGTAGACCCACCTTGATAAGAATGTCTCCAATTTGATCTCTATAAGTTCTACGCAGCCTTCCCCGTCAAACTTTACCTTATACTATGGCATTATAGATTCTTTTTTTAACCCTCGTTTCATCCATCCATCCATCCATCCATCCATCAAACCACCTTAATATACCAATCTCTAGTTTCCCCACTACATCTTCTTTCATACCACAATGTTTACACATCACACTATTCCGTAGCCTATCACACAACCTAACATTACACACTCTCCTGAGGGACCTCATCTCTACCACAATAATTATGCTTTCATGATTCTTCTGCCAAACCCAGCACTCATTATCATACATATTCGTATTTGGCATCGCTTTTTAGAAAAAGGTCATACACAACAAGAAGGAGACAGCGTACATGCATAAATCTTCTAAAACGTAACAGATTTTCTGTCCTCTAAAATGGTACACTTCCGTTCACTGGAGTAAACTCAATAATGAACCCTATGAAGTTGTTGAGGTGAGCTTAAACGAAATTCCTGAATTTAAAAAGTACCTTGAACAGTACAAATGGGTAAAAACCCAGAATTTCTATATAGTTCCTATTCAACCTACCTATAAGTTAAGTTAGTCATAACTTATAATGATTAAAATATGATTGAATTTAGATAAAACGATAAGACTTACAAGATTATTTTATTTTATACATTTTCCTTTATTTACATTGATTGACTGATACTTTACTCAATAAACCAGATCGTTTCGAACCTTGTAGCGTTCTCATTTCTTCATCTCCCCCTAGTGGCAAAGACACCTTTAGTCTCAAATGGTGACGCTGAGTCTGGCGCGCCAGCTACGGGAAACCTTTACCTTGTTCCCCCAACCTTCGCTCCCGGCCACGCCTTCCTTCGGTTTTTTTTTTATTTCCACCCCTATTGTGATACTCTTTCACTTAAACTGTTTTAATTTGAATAATTAATTAAATAATAACTTATCTTTGAATATACTTTAACTTTACTTTTATTTAACTTGAAATAATAACTTATCTAAAACCGCAGTGACGACTCGAGACCAAATGCGTATCCCCCTTAGGTTAGAGGATAGTTTTGGTGGTCGCAAGGTCACGGCTCGGTGTATCAACCGCGTCGAAATCCAGATATGGGATGTACAGGCAGGTTATTGGAAACTTACGACAGGTGGCAGAAAAGTTTTTGGCGAACAACCAAAAGGTTTTCTGTACTTTTGTGGATTCAGAAAAGACGCATGATCGTGTACCCTGGTATGATTTATGGGAGGCGCTGTCTGAGTTTAGATTGGTCAGCACCTTAATACGGGCTCTAAAGTCTTAATATGTGGATTCGGGAGCCTGTGTTAGGATTAATGGGGCCTACTCAGACTGTTTCAGTACTAAAAGGGTGTCAGTGAGGCTGTATAGCGTCGCTGTGGCTGTTCAATCTGTTCTTGGATAGTTGCTTGACTGATATTAAAGAAAGTGACAGAGGATTGCGTATGGGCGCGTGGATAGATAATGGAAGAGTCGACCAAGTGAATGATTTTGTGTATTTGGCTAGGTACTCTATTTACTAATAACGGAAAGTGTGAGGGAGATATTGAACGTAGAGTGTGTGCAGGTAATAAGATTAATGAGGCCATTTATAGTGTAAGAGGTAGTTGGTTTCTCAATGGCTATTTATAAGGCTATGCTTGATCCAACATTGACTTTTGGTAGCGGTAAGTTCGGTATGGCAAAAGAAGCATCCAAATAGAATCAATGCCGACGAAATGCGGTCACTGAGAAGCATTTTAAGAGTGACATTGAATGATAGAATTAAAAATAGTGTGATAAGGGAAGGTTGAGGTTTGAAAGAAGATGTAGTGACTAAGATTGAAAAGGACATGTTTCGATAGTTTGGACATGTTATGTGGAGGAATGATAGTAGATTGACAAAAGGTATATATGTGAGTGAAGTGGTTACGTAGGGGCCGACCCAAAGACAGTCAGATAGACGCCATATTGAAAAAGGGTGACGTTAGGAGTACCTTATATATATATATATATATGAGTGTCGATGAAGCGAAAGTGGTCTGTCAGGATCGGGCTAAATGGGGATCCGTAATCTCTGCCTGCGTATGTAATAAGCTCCTTAAATTTTTCAATCTTCATAAAGTCAGAATTTGGCTGCCTGTAAACGAACAAAATTATTACATTTTCCATCTCAATAGCATTCCATTTTATCATTTCCATTACTGGCTCAACTGAAACGCTAACTACATCTATGCGTTCTTAAAATTTAATATTATTATGAACTAGTATTAAGGAGCCCCCACGAAGCGCACCGTTTTTACAAAATGAACTTGCTACCTTGTGGGCTCCAAAACCAAATATAAGTTGAAAGGACCTCGCCCAATGTTCAGTCATACAAAAATTTCAACCCTGGAAAAGGTCAAAAAAAGTTCTACCTCTAAATCTTTACCTAACAAAACCTGCATGTTCTGATGCACTAAAATGACGCCACGTGCTACTATCAATAATGTAGCGGTGCTGCTACCTGTCTCTTACAGCTACTAGATAGAAAGATATAATTATTTTTATTTGTTTATTAAGTCAATGAAGTCTAAATTAGTATTATACATAAACATAGTATGAAAGGAGCATTTTAGCTTATGCCTAATATGGTAAAGTACTTACACAAAATTAATCTGTTTTTTATGTTTGGCAATAAGTCATTAATTGATTTAATAAGTTTTAATTTATTAATGTTATCGCGCCTACCACATACAATTATTATTGTTTTGTGCCAATCACTTTCGTTTTTATAGATGTTAGCAATAAGTTAAGGCAAAGATGTCTCTGGGTAACAACAATTTTCTATTTGTTCATTCATACTGCCTCCCAAATACCTATATACACCCCTACCTATTTGATCACTTTAGAATAAAATACCTCCCTGTCCACTAAGGCTGACCTCCTCACACCCTTTCACTTCTGTGGACGAGCAGTCCACAAGTGCGTCAGTCCCAGGCTGTGCACGAACATCTCCTTTCGCATCACTCGAGTGGCCACCACACATACATCCATCTTGCACCAACTCAACAGCGTTCAATGCACTCAGTGAAAGTAATTTGTCCATTAACTGAAAGTGTTCCCCTATTTCTGTCTGTCTTTTAGTTATAAATTAGGCAATTCAGCCCATTTAATAGCAATATATAAATAAACGAGCTAATATTATACGTCTCACTATTACTAGGGTTGCCAGCCGAACAAAAAACTAAAGTATATCTGTAAGGTGTCCTAAAGCATCATCATCGTCGTTGTTGGATGATACTCATATACTTTGAAAGATATTCGGTGCCACACTTGCCTCAAGTGTTAAAGATGAAAGCAAGCCACACTAATAATAAACTTGCTTTTGGTTAAATGTCTCTGAATGCGAACGAAGTAACCATGGATGCAAAAGAATAACAATTAGTAAAAGTTGAAGGCAGAGGAACCACTATTTGCACAAGAGGCGTGGTGCCCGGCTCAAGAAATGTCAGCTCCAGTCAAGGTGAGTGCTCTGCTCCTTTTTTTTTTTTAAATTCAGGAAATCCCCACGGATACCCCCCCGGCGCTAGGGAGCCGGAGGGTTATGTCGGACTCGAACCGACTAAAACCTGACGGTGTCCTTCAGGACGCCATAAGTGGCAGGGTCGCGGGAACTGCGTGAGCATTACATCGCGCGACCCCGCCGGCGTTGTCCGGTGTGGAGCCGGACCCGATCCCGAGCTAGGGCGGAGGAGAGATTCTCCGCCCGACTACATCGTGAGAGGCGCGCAGGACACGCGCACACCATCTCGAGGCCCTAATTGACGGGACGGCGAAGCCCTAGCTTGCCGCCCCATGGCCTCTACGTGGGGGGGAGGAGGCCGCGATAGGCCCTCCTCCTGGCCCCAGCTCTCCGGCGGCGGACACGATGCGAGGAAGGGTCCATCTCCCGCTCCCTCTCCGCCGCCTCCTTCTGCGACATCACCAGTTCGCAGAAGGTTAGAACCGCCTGCCATGCCTCATCGTCACCGACAATAGACTCTGCTAATGCCGGCAAGGAGAGGGCACTCCCCACCGCTGCGACGAGGTCGCGGCGCTCCCCAGCCCAGGCTGGGCATTCCTCCAGTGTGTGTTGCGCCGTGTCGTCGTCGCAGCCGCAATGATGGCACTCGGTCGTTGGCTCTCGTCCGGCGATCCGGTGCAGGTAGTGGCCGAAGCACCCGTGCCCCGTCAGAACCTGCACCATGCGGTAGCTCAACGACCCCGATTTTCTCTCCGCCCACTGTTCTAGGTGTGGGCGGAACGCCTCGACAGTCCAGCGGCCGGCACTTGGTTCCGCCAGCCGCTCTCGCCACTTGTCCAGCATAGACTGCCGGGCCTGGAGTTTCCACGCCTCTACCTCCCTGGGAGCAGGATCTTGTTGCTGTTGGCGGAGAGCCGAGCGCCACTCGTACGTGGACGCATGCACCTCCGCCTCTAGGTCCCAGTGAGGACTTCCTGCTAGGACGCAGGCCGCCTCAAACGATACCGTGCGGTATCCACGTATCACCCCGACGGCCATCACCCGCTGCGATCGTCGCAGGGGTGCAAAACTAGTGGTCGTCAAGGCTTCCGCCCATATAGCGCCATGGAGCGCACAACGCCAAGGGAGTGCTCTGCTCCTACTCCAAGTGTCCCGGTGCATGTTATGTCGTTTAGGAAGATCACGTGACTCACCGGCTGCGTATGTGCCTTTGTGTAGACTGACTGTGGGCAGTGGCCGGGGCCCTGAGTGGTCACTGGCCCCTATCACGTCCACATGCATTCACGTCCCTTAATCCCTTGCGGGGTGAGCAGAATCAAGAAACACAACCTCGGATAGATCAATCTTGCCATGGATATTTATTTTTTATTTTTATTGCATACAAGAATGCCCTATCTTAACCGGTTTGTTAACTCCCTGAAATAGACAAAAAGACAAACGCGTTCAAGACCATTAACCCTAGCGCGGTAGTCAGAGGTTCAGGTTTCCATCCCGCAATTACGAAGGTAGTAATTCTATGGCCACCTCGAACCCATGTGCTGACCAGTCAGTACTCCTTGCAATAGAAAATTCATATTAAACAATCAATCAGCGTATGTCAGTCCACTGCTTAACGTAGACCTCCCCAAGGTTACGACATAAAACCCGATCACTCGTGGCCCTCAGCCAACCATTACCAGCGACCTTTTTCAGGTCTTTGGTCCATCTAGCAGGGGGTGTCGTACACTACGTTTACCGAGACGCGGTCGCCATTTGAGAACCGCTTTGCTCCAACGGTCTTCCATTGCCACTTCCGCTTGCAAAATCGATAGACAATGTCTACAACTTTGGTTCTCTACCGGATAATCTCGTTTCGGACTCTGTCCCTTAACGAGATACCCAGCATCGAACATTCCATTGCTCGCTGAGCGACATGAAGTCGTTGAGTCAGCCCGGCTGTCATGCTCCACATCTCGGCTTCGTATGTCATTATAAGTATGACGCACTGACTAAATACCTTGGTCTTAAGACACTACGGTAGTGGCGACGAAAAGACATAACGCAGCCTTCGGAACGCTGCCCAGCATAGCTGCACCCTTCTGTAAATTCCACGCTCGATGCTGTACCTACCCATTTGCATAATCTGGCCCAGGTAGACATATTCCTGGATCACTTCGAGCGCTTCTCCACTGATCGCAATCGGCTCCGAGACAACAAGATCGTTGAACATGACCTTGGTTTTGTCCAAGTTCGTCCGGAGACCGACCGACTGTGATGCAGCGTTAAGGCTGTGCAGCATTCCTTGCAAATCCTGCAGCGACGCCGTTATTAGACAATGACGTCAGCGAAGCGGAGGTGCGTCGGGTATCTGCCATTGACATTGATACCCATCCCAGTCAATCCAAAGAACATTTATAATACATATCAAATAACAATAATCAGACAAATGACATACATACACATCACGCCTGATTCCCTGTAGAGGGGCAGGCAGAGATCAAGAATCCCCATTTGTACCGATCCTGACAGAACACTTTCGCTTCATTGACACTCATACACACACGGCGGTTATATGTACTACTAACTTTTTCAATATAGCGTCTATCTGACTGTGAAATGTCTTATTAGGCCGGCCCCTACGTAACGGCCCTTCCACTTCATTCATATATATTGCTTTTGTCAATCTGCTATCATTCATCCGTATAACATGTCCAAACCATCGAAGCGTGCCCTTTTCAATCTTAGTCACATCACCTTGATACGGACTCTAAAGTTTTTATATTTGGATTCGGGAGCCTGTGTTAGGGTTAATGGGGCCTACTCAGACTGGTTCAGTATCCAAAAGGGTGTGAGGCAGGGCTGCGTAGCGTCGCCATGGCTGTTAAATCTGTTCATGGATAGTTGCTTGACTGATTAGAAAGAAAGTGACAGAGGATTGCGTATGGAAATTAGCAAAAAATGTAGTAAATGGCAGTATTAAAAAGATAGGAAGATTACGTGACTTACTGGATGCGTATGTGGTTTTGTGTTGACAGCGCCGTGTATGTA
The DNA here is from genome assembly GCA_030578115.1 of Leucoptera coffeella. Lineage (NCBI taxonomy): Eukaryota > Metazoa > Arthropoda > Insecta > Lepidoptera > Lyonetiidae > Leucoptera > Leucoptera coffeella. Next base: position 81,308 of record JAMBLF010001282.1, read on the forward strand.
CCGTGGCAGTTGCCAGGCTGCCCACTATTCTCTATCTCATATATTTACATCGTCCCTTTCGGGGTAGACAGTCTCAGAGATGCGTCAACATCTCCTAGGTCACTTTTTAGCTTAAATATTGGGCTGGTCATGTTATAATAGTCGTTGGTGACAGATTGCAAGCCCATCGCCTAGTGCATTCTATATCCCCTGAGTTGCCTCTTACGATATGCCGGGAAGGACGGCAGCTAGTTACCGTTGTTGTTACTTCCCAGAATGGGTGGTACGACCATTAATGCATTTATAGTCTGATGTGGATCGTTCGACAGGTCCTGGCGCTCACGTGTCTGTTGGCGGCGGCGTCGTGTAGCAAAGACGCGCTGGACAGAGTAGAAGCCAACGCGCTCCTCGGGGAATTTCGCAGCTGCCTGTACTGGAGGCTGCCCTCGGCGCGGGTGATGACGGCCACGAACTACTACGTGGAGTTCCTCGTGCACTTCACGCAGACGTCGCGGCGCCCCGAGCACACCATTGACGGAATGTCTCGTATCACTCTCAAAGTGCGTAGATATTTTGATGTCTTTTTACATTCATCTAGTGGTTACACAACACACAACTTGGCTTACAAGCCCTGTCAGGTTTTTGATGCAATTGAGGAACAGAGCACACACTAAATAAGAATACAGATAACTGATAGAGTTTACACATACTTGTATGCACACTGAAAATAAGGCTTGCTTGAGTTTCACATAAATTACCAGTTAAAACTCCCAAGCTTCTTTGGAAATTTCTAAGGTGTTCTATTGCGGACCTTAGGCCTTAAGCCCAAACAGGACCTTTCACCACACCTCGACAAGAACACTTTAGCAGAACACAGCCTGGACACTCCTGGCACAGCCTCGCCTCCGCCTGTTCTACTCCACTCATTTCATATGAGTCGCTGTTGCCCGTCGACCTTTGAAATGCATCCAGTGAGCGAGGCGTTCGTGGCTTCGAGCGAGGTGATGGGGTGATCTAGAGCAACGCCGTTGGGTCTGATGGGGTCTCAAGGGACATGGTGCATCTGACTTGTCAACGTTTATAACTCGTCAGGTCGTTATATCAGCCTATTTATGTCCACTGTTGAATATAGGCCTCTCCAATGGTTATGCAGCTAGACCGGTTCAAAGTCACCTGCATCCAACGAGACCCAGCAAACTTCGCCAGATCATCTGTCCATCTGGTAGGTGGCCCTCCAACACTGCGCTTCCCAGTTCATGCTCATAATTCAAGAAGCCTTTTGCCTCATTGACTGTCCGACCTTTGTGCTATGAAGCCGGCCGGGGACGCATCCGAATGTCTAAAACTAAACAATCTTATTATATTTTTTAAGTTAGGTTAGGTTAGGTTAGGCCACGGCAGCGCCCGACGAAGTGCCAGAAGGCTCTCATTATTATTTATATAAACCAGGAACAACTAAAGAATAAATTTCATTATTTTAGGTATTTTGACCATATACTCTATACCGCACTCACTTTTACTCTTTACTTTCAAATCGTATATATATATATATATATATGTGCTCGGACTGAAATGCTGGCGTCAGACGGCATCACTGGAGATATCAAAGAACGGCCCACGTCGCGACGGAATTCAAGTTCTTCTGTATAATCTGCCGCAGCGTATGACTGTGGTCTATGGTAGTATAACTTGTTCGGTATGCTGGAAGTCATCTAGCTAGTGTTCGAAACGATTCGCGATGACTCTCGAGATCAGTATAGACATGGCTCAGCAATGTGATGTGCCTGGGATTCCTCAGCAAAGACCTTGAATAACATGACCGCAAAACCGCTGTTCCATGCCTCTGGCGTCTTCCATCGAGCAAGGAGGAATTAAAGAGACTCTGAAGGACATTTATTAATCACTAATGATCCCAGAGATATCATTGGATATCTTCTGGTGCTCATGATAATGTCTTTCTCATTTTTAGTAACGCCGTCGAGACTCACCACCACCCGTGCAGCACTGTAATTTATTTAATAATGTAGTTTTTCAGGAAAAGCATTTAAAACTTTGCCACCTCAATATATACTCTATGGAAATCATATTTAATACTCTATTACTCATATGCAAACTATGCGTACTGCAAAAGTATTGTTATCGCACCCAGTAAAGGGTGCTCCAGGCTTTGAAATATTAACCCCTTTTGCATTTTGTGCAAAAGTGACAGTGTGTGACAGTGCATCGGGGCCGCGATATAGAGTGTCTTCCTCCACATCTGGCGGCATCTGGCCCCTGGGAGTCCGCTGCCCATATCCCCATCGCCACAATTTCAGCTCACTTTCGCGTCATGTCAAAGTCAAAGTCAAAGTCAAATGTTTTTATTCAATATAAGTACAAGTACGGTACATTCATTGAAAGTTAAAACATTTGCCTGACACTGGTTGTCTCTTGGCATTGAAATTCTACCGTTGGTTCGGAAGCCCTGGCTCGGAGAAGAACCAACAAGAAACTCCGGCTTTCAGGATTTTTTGCATAGTGCCAGTTACAAAACAAATTATAAATAAACATAAAATTATCTTTGCACATATAGCTTAGATGCACTCATTGCCAACCCTGAGCGTCGGCGAGGTAGTCTCCGACCGCGTAGTAAGCGCCCCGGACTAGTCGGCCTCTAACTATAATCTTAAATTTAGGTAAGGGCATTCGCGTAATCCAGTCCGGTAAATGATTATAAAAACGCACGCAATTTCCAACAAACGATTTCTTGACCCTTTGAAGCCTCGAGGGCGCCACATACAGCTTATGTTTGTTCCTAGTATTAATTTTATGAACATCACAGTTTCTTCTATAAATATTTATATTTTTATGTACATAAATGACACACTCATATATGTACTGAGCAACAACCGTCAAAATATCAATTTCTTTAAATTTTTCGCGAAGTGACTCTCTGGGGCCCATTCTGTAAATGCAGCGAACAGCCCTCTTCTGCAAAACGAATATTGTGTTTATGTCAGCAGCACAACCCTACAGCAAGATGCCATAAGACATAATGCTATGAAAGTAGCTGAAATAAACAATCCTAGCCGTGTACTCGTCCGTATATTCCCTAATCCGTTTAACAGCATGTGCCGCGGAACTAAGTTTTTTAGATAAAACGCAAATGTGGTCTCCCCACTGCAGCTTTGAATCTAAAGTTATCCCTAAGAAGACAGTAGTATTTATTTTATCTATTTTCTCATTATTTATTATTAGATTGGTTTCGACACCATTAACATTTGGCAAAGTAAATTTAATACATTTTGTTTTATTATTATTAAGAACTAAATTATTATATTGAAACCATTGAACTACATCTCCTATCACCGAGTTTATTGCTTGCGACTCATCAATCTTCCTGCTAATTTTAAAGATTAGGGATGTGTCATCAGCAAAAAGGGCCGTCCTGCACCTATCTTTAGTTACAAAAGGTAAGTCATTTATGTATACTAGGAAAAGAAACGGACCCAATATTGAGCCTTGAGGCACCCCCATCTGGACTGAACGACCCGACGACTGCTCCACACCAATAGTTACTTTTTGTACTCTATTACTTAAATATGATTTTATTACATTTAGCGAATTATTTTTAACTCCATAATACTCTAATTTTCTTATTATTATATCATGCCGGACACAATCGAACGCTTTAGAAAGGTCACAGAAGATACCAAATGCATCCTGTGACCGTTCCCAGGCATCAAAAATCCCTTTTATTAATTCTACACCAGCATCAGTGGTGGACAAACCCTTTGTGAAGCCAAATTGTTTAGAATGTAGAAGTCCGTTCAAATTAAAATGGTACAACATCTGATTTAACAAGATTTTCTCGAATACTTTACTTAATGCTGGTAGCACGGATATTGGACGGTAATTAGATGGGTCCAAGGTACTACCAGACTTATATATCGGTGTTACTCTACTTAGTTTCATTAAATCAGGGTACGAACCTGATTCTATCGAGGCATTGAAAACCGATGCCAGATAAGGTGCCAACAAGTCAATAATAACACTAATTGTTTTGACCGAGTGTCCAAACAGATCTACAGTTTTTTTCTTATTAAAAGTTTTGAATGTTTTTATTATTTCTAATGGAGTTGTAGGCCTAAAACGGAACTCACCATCACAACACGGGGCCGACAACGCAAGCAGATTGCAAGCCTTCTCAGCGCAACTGTTTAGTGAGCTGGCATGGCATGGCAAGTACATATAAACTTACATACATAACATCTGACCCGGTTCCCTGTAGAGGGACAGGCAGAGATCACGGATCCCCTTCTGTCCCGATGCTGATAAATCGCGTTCGCTTCAATAACACACATACACCTCATCATACACTCTCGGCGGTTATAGGTACTTAAAAGGTCACCATTTTTCAATAATATGGCGTCAATCTGACTGTCATATGTTCTATTAGGTCGGCCCATACGTAACCGCCCTACCACATCAGCCACACATTTTTTCTTTTGACAATCTAGTATCATTTATCCGCATAACATGTCCAAACCATCGAAGCAGGCCTTTTAAATCTTAGTCACTACATCTTCTTTCAAACCATAACCTTTCCTTATCACACTATTTTTTATTCTATCATTCAACGTCAGTCTTACATGCTCTAACGTGCTTCTCACTGAACACATTTTGATGGCATTGATTCTTCTTTTGCCATACCCTAATATCTTGCAACCAGAACAGCCCTATAAATAGTCCTACAAGCCAATTGAGAAACCAACTAGCGACGCAAAACACTATACATGGCTCCATTATTCTTATTACCTGCACAAACTCTACGTTCAATATCTCCCCCACAATTTCCGTTAGTAGTAAATAGTGTTCCCAAATACACAAAATCATTCCTTGTTCGACTCTTTCATTATCTATGTCAATCTTACACCCTGTCTTGCCAAGTAGATTGACAAAAGGATTAAATGTGAGTGAATTGGAAGGGCGGTTACGTAGGGGCCGGCCTCATAAGACATATGACAGTCAGACAGAAAAAAGGTGACGTTCAAAGTTCCTATAACCGCGAGTGTATAAGAGGAAGTGTATGAATGTCAATGAAGCGAAAGTGGTTTGTCAGGATCGGGACAGATATCCGTGATCTCTGCCTACCCCACTACAGGGAAACAGGCGTGATGTGTATGTATGTAAGATACTCACATAAGCGACATACGGCAGGCATTACAATCGATTATGCTCCTCGGCCTTTGTATAACTTTCCCTAACTTACACACAATATTTTTCAGTCAGTTTGAGAATAAATTGTACGTACAAATAATGGAAATGATGTTGTCTCCATCGTGTTTCGGGAAACCTGGCTCTCAGAGAAAGCAGCAAGAAACTCAAATTGACATAATCTACTGTCCAAGATCAATTACGAAAATAAGATACAAGATCATTCGCTGTCAGGCTTGCTTTTGAGGCTGGAAGTCGTTAAGCCTGCGAGTGACATGATCCACAATCACCCGTAGGTATTCAAATTGATATCATAGGTTTTGTAAGAGCAGTGCAACCTGTAGTCCCAAGCTCTCGTTCCACGCCTCAAACCACCCACGCCTCGATTATTGAACTGCATGATTGCTAAACACCTTCAAGAGCTGTCTGCCAGCCGCCAGCCGGTTCAAGAGCGCCGCTCGCATTCCGTCGTCGTCCGGCGCCTCGTTGCTCTGCGTTTGTGAAGGGGCTCCTCTGCCACTGCTCCGCTCTGTAGCCTCTCCAATACATGAAATAAGTTCAATAACTGTGGGTGTGAGCACTAAGTTCTATGAAACGTTGATTGTTTCGTGATTCTAATTAAAATAAAGATTTCACCTGCTCTTATAGTCAAACCTGGGTAATGGTAAATACTGCCGACACGTCATACCATTTATTTAAGCCATCCAAACTACGCTATCATGCCGTAAAATAATGCAATGCTCATAGTTATTAGAGCCGAAACTATGCTATAAGTCCGTAGCAACATGTCACATTTAGTACAACAAATATGGGTATGCATATCAAATACAGCCAATATCTCGATAAGTACTGATTACTGAGAGTAACTGAATTTCGCCACTTGAGTTTTTATTAATAACGCTAATTCAATTGATAATATCATAATATAAATACGCAACATTTTTCCATCAAAAATTAGCTTTTATTCTGTGTAATATTATTCATAATACGATTTTCTGGCGCACCCGTAAAATTAACTTTTTGCATACTTCCTACAGGTTAGGTTGAGGTTATCAATCACCAGTTTGATTGGTCAATCGGTCATAACGAATCTCTTTTGCTTCACTCGCACCCATTAACCTTCTCGTATGCTCTTCTGCTCTGCACGCTACGTTCACTCGCCTGGAGCAGAATGTTTTCGATTTGTTCTACGCGGTGTTCCCGGTCCAATCCTATCTTCCACGTTGACCTAGTAGTACTTCTAAACATGTTATAATTTGTGAACGTTATGTCTTCTCCCCAGGTGAAGACGACTATAACCCAGATAGTGCTAAACGCTGACATGCGGTCTATTAGGCGTGTCGAGCTGCGAAAAAGCAATCGTCGCATTCTGCAGCTCAAGTACTTTGTGCCCATCATCTATCGCCGCAACTGCCAGATGGTGTACATCTACCCGCGGAAGCCTCTGCAGGCCGGCAACTACGAGTTGGTCGTGTACTTCCTCACAGAGATACTGGAGCCGCAGTACAATCACGGGTTTCTGCTCTGTAGAGATGTGGTGAAAACGTAAGTTTTTAATATTATAGAACGAGACCTCATAGTGTTCAGGTGGTTACCCTATTGCGATGCGGAAGTAATTAACCTTTATGTCTGCCTAATAAAATATACACCAGTGTAACAGTCCCAAATATTGGAATTATGACGCATTGGTATCCGTACGTACGTAGCAGTACAAACCAAAAAGAAGTACCAATGGCAATAAAGTTCACTGATCTTCTGTGTACATTTTCACATTAAATATACCTGAGGAATGCACCGAATACTACAAGCACGATGTGGTGAGGAACCTACCTTTACCCGATCAAGCTAGTAGTAGTAGTAAGTCAGCCCTCGTAAATGGCGGCACGGCTTACCACCTGTCACATATGCAGAGTACCCACTAGCGAGTCAACATCTGGGTACGAGACGGATACGTAATTGCTACCTCCTCAGTTGGAGAGATGAATATCCGAACCTGAGACTACCCTCCAACGATTGTCTTAACAACGAGGGTCGTGCCAGCGATTGTCTTTGTGACGCATGGTTTGTGTCGGCAGCATGATCTCCTCTTTCTTGCCGATGTACGCGCGGAAGGCGTTTCCTCTGCTGGACGAGCCGCAGCACGTTTCCAATTTCCTGTTAAACTTCACGCACAGAGGGCGCGACATGCATAGGGCATTTTCCATGGGAATTGGAAAATTTTCGGTTTATGGGTAAGCATATACTTACGCAATCATAACCGCACATCTCACGTACTTTCGGAGTCTAAGATTGAGTGTCCACCAACATCTGCGCATTGTGACTCTGCTGGAAAACGATCACTAAAACCTCGATCTATTATAACAAAATAGATAATAATATTTAGCACACCATTACACCAATTGAATTAGCCCCTTTGTAAATTCATTTAAGACTTGTGTTAAGGGTACTAGTCAACGTATATGTATGAAATATATACTAATTATACATAGATAAATACATAATATATAATCAGCAACCAGACTGGAAAGCACGAGAAAAGCGTAGTTCTTAACTCAGCCTCCACCTGGAATCAAACCCGGACCACACGATTAGCGTTCAGGTGTTAAAACCAATCGCGCCACGGAGGTCGTCAAATACAATATTGTTAAAGTTCGAATAGCTTCTCCATCTCTTCGTTGTTGATTACAGCGCGGGGGGATTGTCCCACTTGAGCATCCCTGCCTTAATGCCGATCCCGCCGCACGTGTGGGCTGTGGAATTTGGACCGTTTGGGGAAACTAATGGACGCTATGCCGGTATCATCTTCACAGATAACACCGATAAATCCACTTATACCATGACCATCCTCAATGCCGGCGGCTTCGTGAGGGATGTGAGTGGCATTCAGTACAGTCTACATTCACGGCCTTCAACTTTGAAGACACGATGATACCTGCCAGGTCACTTATAAGCGTCAATTGGGTTGTGATGTAAAATGTGAATCTGGTGTCAGATCATTTCAGATCAGCTTTCTTTGATCCCTAGTCCCTTAGTCGCCTCCTGCGACCTGTTCTGTGCGATAGCTTTAATAGTTAGCATTCTTTGTACGTTCCCGACTAGCGCGGAATAGTATAGTCTATAATGTATACATAATAAGTAGGCGCGTTTAAGTATGCGTAGGCGGCGACTGAGCGTCGAGGATACTAGCCTTTCCTACACTGCATCTCATTCAGAGATTGTATTGAATGTTCAGTTCAGTTTTAGATTGACGCTTCGACTCTGCGCTAACCTAACCTAGATAGTATGTATTATCGTGTTTCCGAGGTTCTGGCCACCCCGAAAGGTATTAAAGGACGAAATGTGTTTGTATATGAAAAACAGACAGAACTTGGAGGCAACATCATCCAAGGCTCGTTCCACTTCTTCAGGGCAGTATTGGATGCGCTCTCCAAGCTGGGCGCTCCAAAGTGGAAATACAAAGACAGCTACTACTCGATGTCCTCGGAGCTACGGTACCCCTACCGGATGTCCACCTCCTGCCGCTACACAGTCGGCTGGTAAGACACATTCATTAATATACTTATTTCAGGGCACTGCACCGACTGAACTAGCGATCACTGAGTGAACGCGCGCTTGTTAATTGCAGAAGTGCGAAATTGCATCACAAAAAAGAATCAGTGACGTCGCCAAAAATATAATTATGAACGTATGAAATTAGTACATGTTTAATCTGGATTGAAATGTATGATTTCTATGATGATTGTTTAATCTGATCTTTTTATTTTCATCTTTGAAATGCTTCTGTACTTTGAACACAACTTCCCTAGCTTGGCTATTACAAACACAAGACATTGTTATAAGTTAAAAAAATTGTTAACAAAGAAATAAAATCAACCCGTTCTTTGCAAAGCGCATTCAATGACGTCAATAATAAATGAAGCGCGCACTCACTCAGTGAACGCGTAGACCTGGACCTAGATCCTGCTCCACAAACACCAGATTACCATAGATAATTGCACATAATGTGCAGTCTGGCCATTATCTCATGAAATTTAATGATGTCGCTAGTAGGTTTAATTACGGTATCACCATAAAATGAAAAAAACATTTTGATACTTACAAAGTTTTAATAAATTCGTACTACTATACTAAACTTAAAACATAAAATTATTAAAAATCAAAAAGTTTTTATTCCATATTGACATTTAGAAAATACTCTTACAGCAAGTTTAAGCCAAATTAAAAGGCTTTGTTAACAAAAAAACAAAAATGTAGCGCATCTGCTACCTTTTTTTAAAGACTATTATTAAGAAAATACCTATCTGTCGTTATATAAAATGTATTTCTAACAATACTGTTAGTGTCTAAAAATTTAATTCTTTTATTATGCACTGACAAGGTCTGCATATACATATTTGATTCAAATCTAACCCTATTCTACTTCGTCTTCAAGGTACTCTATGTCAGTGTACTCATTTTCAGCATCCCCCAAAGATCTACTGCAGCCTGGTTCATCTGAATTATTGGCTTCAGAAAAGTCACAGACTTTTTTTTTGACTATTATGAACCTCTTGCCTTTTGATACATCATTTGTAACACCAGTAACACTGATTGATTGCCAACATTTTTTGATTTTATACGATGAGTGGATATAGCTTTCGTCCAGGTAAATTATTGGCTTTTGGATTTCTACGGCAAGATTACGGTTTATTGCCTGCAAGTAGAGATCAAGTATTAAAATGGGTCAAACCTAGCTTACACGATGACAATTTGACATTCAAAATTACAATGTAAACATAACCTTGCACACACAAAAAAACTCCAAATAACTGGATGTAATGGTGTTGAATTAACAATATCTGTTACAAAACTACTTGATTCACACAGGAACTTAATCAATCAATGCAAGCCACACAGGAAAGAAAGGTTGTGAAAGATAAAGAAAAGCATGGTAGTATATGTTGGCAAGTAAGGCCAACAATAAAGCAACTAATGCGAGTGTCAGGGATTATGAACGGAAAATGTCACTATTTAAAGAACTGAAGAACATTGTGAAATAAATGAAGGAGCGATAGAAGTGAAAATCAAGGGAGAGGACTGAAAGGAAATTCTGCGAATTTACATCAAAATATTAAAATGTTTTGTAACATGGTCAAATTGGCGAGGGGACTCTCTGGAGGAACCAGAAATAGTGCTGTTAGGCATAAGAGTGAGGATTTGATAAATGATGAGTGTTTGAGTGGGTTTTAAAAAAGATTGAAAGAATACTTTGAAGAATTGTTTGAAAGTGCAGGTTTACCAACTCAGGGTGGTATATCTGAATTAAGATGTTAGTAGCAGGTGTGGAAACTGGTAAAGCTTCAGGGTATGATAAGATTTGCGTGGAGATGTGCAGGCCTGGTGGTTGCAAACCTCTTGTATTTAATTTTTAATGAGTGTTGGCGGTATGGCCGTGTGTCTAAAGACTGGTGCAAGGCTGTCGTCGACCCCTTGCAAAAGGGAAAGAGACCCTTGTAAGACTCCTCTTCCCCTCGGACCTCTGAATAGAGTAGACGCTTTCTAAACCTACGCTGCTTTTATTAAAATTAAAATAAATAAATTTTTGAAAAATAAATTCAAGTCAAAATAATAGGAGATCATAAAAAGTGAAGAGTAATCTACGAACTAGAAGCGAGTGCGATCGAGACTGTGCCGAGCGAGACAGCGCCTGTGTGGGTGAGTAGTGCAGAAAGGAACAATACACTAACGTAGACGGGTGTGTGCAAGAAACCGGCCGCGCGCACGGAAGGTGTGCGCTATAATACTCTCACTCACACATACAAGTTGCGCGCGCTAGCGCATCGTATAACTCCCTGCAGCTTATGCGCGCCTGGTACCTCAGCTTAGTAAACTCCGAATATTTGGCTCGCTTTTACGCATAAGTGGCTCAGCTTGCACGCATTCTGAGTGGTCATTTGCTCTACTGGATTTATGCGATCTTAGTATCGCAAAGCAGATACGCTAAACGTGCTTGCCTTAAATTGCCTATCAGCGGTAGTAACTTACTCTACTAGTTCCTGAGCGCCTAGTACTCAAACTCTAAATACTTCTTCTCAATCGTTACGCTCTTATCAGAGCGGTCGTGGTCTTCATGACGTGGCATCTTGAGCAGCCGACATGGTTCGCCGCACAACCTCCCGCCACCTCTGCCTGTTGGCCGTCATGCGGGTGCATTCGTGTACCGGGGCACAAACGGCAGCCTTGATCTGGTCTGTCCACCGCATCGACGACCTGCCACGAGGTCTTGTTCCCTCCACCTTTCCTTGCATAACGAGGCGTTCAATGGAGCAATTCCCGCGTCGACTGATGTGGCCAAAGAAGCTTAAAATGCGCCCACAGACCAATGCAGATAAACGCTGCTGGATGCCTAGCTATAAATACAACATGTCTCATTTAGATGATAAAATACAACACGATCCAGACATGTCAATATGCTTATCTGAAGAGGATAAAAATGATTCCCTTGTTGCCCACGTTACTCAGCGCGTGAAAAGGGATGAGCTAGCTCATAAACACGAAAGCTCCGTATCTTATGAAGAGTTCAAGAATGAAACGAGACAGCTTGTTACTTTTTTTATGTCTTCGAACAAAACCGAAATAGAGTCTTTTCGCGCTACCTTAAATGAAATAAAAGAGTCAAACATCCAAATCCAAACTTATATTGAACACCTACACAACCAATATGATGATATAAAACATCGTTTGTCCATAATAGAAGAACACGCCAGAGAAGACAGAGAGTACGTGCTTTTCTTGGAAAACAAGATAGAGACCATGGAGTTAGGTATGCGGAAAACAAATTTAGAAATTAAAAATGTGCCAAAGAAAGATAAAGAAGGGAAGGAAGATTTGATTAATTTGATTCTAACACTGGCCCAAACTATTGGTTGTAATATGACTAAATCTGATGTGAAGGATATATATAGAGTAAGAGGCAAAAACTCTGATATGAAAAATACTCCAATTATAATAGAAACGAACTCAGCTATTCTCAAGTCAGATATTATACAAAAAGCCAAACTATATAATAATGCCAACCGAAATGCAAAACTAGCTGCAAAACATCTAGGATTCAAGACCCAGGAAGACACCCCTATTTACTTAGCGGAACATCTCACGTCCAAAGCTGCTCGACTGCATTTCTTGGCCCGCGATCTGCAACGCTCCAAGGGGTACAAGTACTGTTGGACAAGCTATGGAAAAGTCTACGTGCGGCGTTCCGAACTATCACCAAGACGTGCAGAACTGTCTTCCAGAAGCATGGCGTAATGACACTTCATTCCGTCTACCTGTATGAGGTGATGGTCCTTGTGCGGAAGAGGCTAGGTTCACTAGGGCGCCGCGTGGGCAGCGAACGGTCGCTTCGTAACGCGGGGCGGCTCGCGGCGGTGGCGCACCGCACGAGGTTCGCGTGCAGGAACCCTAGGGTGGTGGGGCCCAAGTATTACGAGCACCTTCCCACTGAAATTCGTTATATTAAGGATGACGAAACGTTCTGCCACCGACTGAAGAAATTCTTGCTGGACAGCGCGTTTTACTCTGTAAAAGAGTACACGACGAAACAGTACTAATGTACATATTGTATTTTAAATTATTATTTTGTTATATTGTACTATTATTATTATTTTATTTTGACATTTTAATTTTATATAATTGTAAATTTCAATGACGATCACTGTAATCTTCGGACATCTATTAATTGTATTTTGTTTTTATGTGGACATTGTTACAGTGAAATAAATAAATCTAATCTAATCTTTTGTTATAAAATTTTTAAACTCTTAAATTTAAAAAAATGTTGTTCTATACAAAATATCATACATTCACGCAAATCTCACATAGCCATAATCAAACTCATACAACACAAACAAAACAAAAAAGTAAATACAAAGGTTATTAAACACAGTCCAATTACACTTGAATATGCCACAAAATCCTTTCCACCCTTACACACATTAAATCTCAAAAAATATATCTCGCAACTAAATATACAAACTATAACTATATATACATTCAAAAGGTATTTAAATAGGAACACTTTGTTGCAGTGCTTTATCAGTGTGCATATCAGACATTGTATCTAGAACAAATAGATAACTTATGTTTTCAAACTGAATTGCTTATCTCTTATTGCACTTTATGAATAATACACTTACTACAATTAATGAAATAGACCAAATAGAGGTAGTGCAATCTTTTGAATGCGAAGTTAATGAGCTAAAATCACGATTAACAGTTTATAGAAATGATTTTACAGTTATAACTCAAAACATACGTGGAATAAATTGTAATTTTAATGACTTTCTTCTAACACTTCATGAGCTAAGTTTTGAAGTTGACGTTATTGTTTTAACTGAATGTAGAATAGACACAAACAAACCTATACCTACTTTGTTAAATTATGAATCACATTGCACAACTTCAAAATTAAACCAAAACGATGGTGTCGTTATTTACGTTAAAAAGACCTTAAAACATAAAGTGAACGAAATTAAGATATCTCAAGCATCTTGCCTGCAGCTTGACATACTAGGCATTAGTTTGATGTGTATCTATAGATCGCCATCAAACCATAACGCTGATGACTTTATTGAATCGTTAAACGCCCATCTAGAAAATGCTAATTTGCAACAAAATGTTATAATTACCGGCGATATAAATATAAACATAACCCTTAAAGATATGGAGACATATTACGAACAAAAAAATAGACACTTATACTTAAATATGCTAACCTTACACGGTATAATTGCTGGACACACAATACCGACAAGATTAAAAAACTGTCTGGACCATTTCATGGTTAAATTCAATTATAAGAAATATCAGGCCAAAATTGCTATCATAAATACTTCGGTTACAGATCATTTAACACCGTTACTATACTTATCAAAAATTAAAAGAGAAAATCCAGTTAGTAGAGTTAAAAAGATAGTAAATTTTGAAAAAGCTCTTGAAGAACTTAAAAATAAGAACCTTGATAAACTGCTATTTTGTAATGATCCAAATGAACTTATAAATTCTTTAATATATATGTTAGTTGATGTACTGAGAAATAATACAGTAGAGTCTAATATTCCCTCTAAATACAGAACTCTTAAACCATGGATCACACCGGGTGTCCTGCGTTGTACACGCAACCGAAATAAATTGCAACGTGATACACAAAAAGATCCATTTGATGAAATAATCAAAATAACATATAGAAGATATAGAAATTACTGCAATAAATTAATAAAACGATTAAAAAGAAAATACGATAAAGAGCTATTAGAAAGAAATATAAATAATAATAAACTATTGTGGAAAAATATTAAGGAAATAACTTATACTACTAAAAATAAAAAAATAAACACTGAATTACTAAATCTTAAATCATCCCCAACAGAATCAGCTGACTTTATAAACAAATATTTTTGTAATATAGGTAAAGAACTTGCCCAGGTTAACCAGCCGACTTCTTATGACATAAATGCATACCTTAAAACTCTTCCCTCTAAACCAAACTCATTTGGATTCTTACCAGTTGATGATGATGAAATATGTAGCATAATTTCAAACCTTAAATCCGACAGTGCTGTGCTCCCGGCTGGGACAATGTACCAACTTCTTTTACAAAACTTGCCAAATCATTGATTGTACCTACTTTAACTTATGCAGTAAATCTATGCTTTGAGAAAGGTATTTTTCCAACTTCACTTAAACAATCTGTTGTAACCCCTGTGTATAAGGGTGGGGATAGGGACGATGTGAGTAACTACAGACCGATATCTGTCTTGCCTGTTGTAGCAAAAATTATAGAAAAATCTATTAATAAAAGACTTTTAAATTATTTTAGTAAATTCAACATCTTATCTAAAAATCAATTTGGCTTCCAACATGGTAAATCTACGGAAGACGCAGTATTGGCGCTAACATCTGCTGTAACTGAACATATAGACAACAGAAAAAAATGTATGGCTGTTTTTCTGGATTTCAAAAAAGCTTTGGACACCGTCTCTATCCCTTTACTTATACACAAACTCGAAAAGATTGGAGTAGGAGGAACTTCTCTTAGCCTTATGAAAAGTTATTTATCTGAAAGACAGCAAAAGGTTAAGGTTGGGGATGCAATTGGAGAGTGTGAAGTAGTGTCATATGGCGTGCCGCAAGGGAGTGTACTTGGCCCTACCTTGTTTCTGATCTACATCAATGATTTGTGTGAAATGCGGATCAAAAATGCCCAAGTATTTTCTTACGCCGATGACACTGCTGTCATATTCAAAGCTGACACTTGGGATAAGCTAGTTGATGTCGCTGAAGTTGGACTTAGACAAATGAAAAGTTGGCTTCGCAGTAACATTCTTACTTTAAACACAAAAAAAAACTAACTACATCTGTTTTAGTACTTTCAATAATACACAACCATCGAGTAATTTTAGCGTTAAGATCCACGACCCAAACTGCAATATACCCAGAGTTACATGTCCTTGTCCAGTTATTAAAAAAGTCAACCAGACCAAATACCTCGGCATATTCGTGGATCAAAGGCTTTCATGGTATTCACACATTGAACATGTCATCGCCAGAATTAGAAAGATGGTTTGGATATTCAAAACTCTCAGATCCGTAGATCCTAAAGTAACTGAACCCTCTCAGAAAAAAAGGGACGTCTTAAGAGAAATATATGTCGCACTGGTTCAATCGATAATTACGTATTGCATTCCAATATGGGGTGGTGCAGCCAAGACTCGATTTTTGGATATCGAAAGGGCGCAAAGAAATTTGCTAAAAATCATTTATTTTAAAAAGAGATTATTTCCAACAGAAGAACTTCATCGGCTGTTTAACGTGTTATCGGTACGCAAATTATACATTTTATTCAGTACTTTAAGACTGCATAATACCTTACCTTTTGACGCTAATTTGCTAAAAAAAAGAAGAAAACATGATGTTGCGAAACGACCTAGAACTGAAACTACATTTGCTGCTAGACAATTTAATAGACGCGTAGTTCATATTTATAATACAATTAATAAAGAATTAAATATTTACACTAAAACTAAATCTGAAATAAAGGGACTGATACTAAAATGGCTAGCTACAAAACCTTATGAAGACATAGAACAATTATTAAAAGACTGATAGATAAAATAAAACAAAGCATCAAATATGTATTTATTTATTACAAATATTTATTGCACACATCCACACGTACACACACTCTCTCTCTCTCTCTCACACACACACACACACACACACCACATACATAACCTTTGCTTTTGTACTTGAATTGTATCTTAGTTAGATTTTGTATATTTTTGTTAATTTATAGTTTCTTCTCAAAAATATTAATATTAAGGAAGAGCGATGTCCCTCAACACAGACTTTTTTAAGTTTAAAGAGGGACATCGATACTTTGTCACATTTAACAATGTATTTTAGAGAAAATAAACATTTTATTTATTTTTATTTATTTATTATTTACTGCAACAACTAGCGGGGGATTGGCTTCCAGAGTCTGTCAAGAGCTTACCTCTAGACAAATTTAAAGTTGGCACTAAAGCGTTATCAATAGGAAAGGGCTACTACAAAATACAAGACTGTGTGGATGATGTAATGCGACGATTCATCTTGGTGTGATTGCAGCTTCATGAACATTTTTGATGTGAAAAAGTTTTTTTTGACTTTCAATAAGTGATTTTATGATCCTCATATTGAATGAAACGGCATTTAATTTCATTTCAAAAGCATTTCATTTAATAATTTTTAAATGAAATGTATAAAACGCGCAGGCGCGAGAGTGTTACGACTATTTCGAGGCATACTGTGGGTTCACACAATTAAATGGAATATCCAATGTGAACGGCCGCCGGCTGGATGTGGTGCTCTCGGGCATGCCGGGCGTCGCGGTGGCCGAGGCGGCACTGCCGTTGCTAGCCATAGACCCACACCACCCGCCGTTGCGTGTGCGACTGCCTAGTGCGCGTGCCCGAGAGCACTGGCGGCGCTCTCGGGTGCGGCCACGCCCATTTGGATTGCCTCAATCGGGCGGCGCGGGGGAACGTTTACTTAATGAGCTCGGCGCATGGAATTTTTATAAGTGCGATTTCGCGAATCTTTATTCGTGTATAGCCAGGGCGAAATGGTCGGGCTTGTATGGAATTAAGGACCCCATGGGCGCATTGGATTACCTTTATGACAAAGTAGGGTCGCTGATCGACCAATGCGCCCCAACGAGGGGGCGGCCTAGGCCAGGTGTGTGACGCGAGTATCCCGAATGGTTTGACGGAAACATCGTACGCGCCGTGAAAGAGAAGTCAATACTCCATAGGCGGTTTAAGCGCTCCGGTGCTGCGGCCGATTACGATACTTTTTCTCGGTGTAGGGCACAGCTTAAGGTGAGTATTGACAACGCGTTTCGTGCCTATCAGACACGATTGGAGCGTGGCTTCGGAAGCGACCCAAGGTTTTTCTGGCCTTTCGTGAGGTCTGAGAGGTCGGACCGTAGTAGCGGCGCGTTAGTTAGGGATGGGGTGCGCCTCGGGGACGGTGAGTGCGCCGAGGAGTTCGCGAGGTACTTCCACTCCGTGTACGGGCGCGAAGAGCCGAGGCTTGACGTGCGCGAGGCGATGGCGGCGGCGGGTGGCTGCGGCGGCGCGGCGCGGGTGCATGTACCCTGCCTGCGCGAGGCCGACGTGCACGCGGCCCTTCGCCGCCTCCCGGCCAAGCGCTCCTGTGGCCCCGACGGCATTCCGCCGTACCTGGTTAGGGACTGCAGAGCGGCATTTGTGGGGCCGCTCCTTTACGTTTTCAACTTGCTGCTCATTCACCAAACATATCCAGAATGCTGGAAGCTCTCCAGGGTCGTGCTGATACAGAAGGGCGGGCCGGCGACGTGTGCCTCGAACTACAGGCCAGTGGCTATTTTGTCAACGTTTGCAAGGTGTTCGAGGCCGCCGTACAGCAGAGCATGCTCGCCCAGGTGAGTCCGTTCTTGAGTGAAGCACAGCATGGGTTTAGGCCGGCGCACAGCGTGGCCACCAACCTCATGTGCTTCATGAATTACGTGGCTCCCAGGATGGACGCTGGTGGACAGGTGGATGTGGCGTATTTTGATTACCGGAAGGGTTTCGACAAGGTCGATAATGACGTTCTTCTGAGGAAGTTGGCTAGGGTCGGTTGCACAGAGGGGCTTCTCACATTCTTCTTCCGGTATCTGGCGGGCAGGCGCCAGTACGTGGACTTCAGGGGGTCTGTGTCGCTGCCATACAGGACCCTGTCTGGCGTTAGCCAGGGCAGCACCTTGGGGCCCTTGGAGTTCATTATCGTCATTAATGATCTGCCCGCCGTGGTGGAGGATGCGGGGTGCCTACTGTTCGATGACGACCTTAAGCTATTCCTCAGCGTGGACGGCGTGGGCGACTGTGCGAAGCTGCAGTCCGACATGGACAGGGTCGCGCGGTGGAGTGCGGAGAACGGCCTTCGCTTCAACGCGTCCAAGTGTGAGGTGATGTCGGTCACCCGGGCCCGCGAGCCTCTGGCGTATGCGTACCGGATGGAGGGCGATTGTGTGCGGCGCGTAGCGGGGGTCAGGGATCTGGGCGTGCATGTCACGCTCGGCTCTCGTTCGCAGAGCACGTTAAGACAGTCTGCAAGCAGTCCTACAGGAACCTGGGCTTCATTTTACGTCGGTGCGCCCACTTCAACAGTCCCGGGGTGGTGAAGGCGCTGTACGACTCTCTGGTCCGCAGCAGACTAGAGAGTAGCGCCTTGGTATGGTCACCCCATGAGGAAAAGTATGTTCGTATGGTGGAGCGCATCCAGTATAAGTTCGCCCGGTTCCTGTACAAGAAGCTGTATGGGGTGTATCCTTTTTACCCCCTCATGTACCCCTCCTTGTTCGTCCTCGGGATGGTGGGGTACACGCGGCTGTCGGTGCGACGGGACATGGCGCTGGTGACCTTCCTGGTTCCTGCACCAGCTGCACGTGCTGCTGGACGCGCGCTTCCACCGGCGGGCGGGGTGACTGCTGCAGGAGCCCCAGTGTCGCACGCAGCTGCTGCGCTCCTCCCCTCTCGTGAGGGGCATGCGCCTGCTGAACGCGCTCAGCGAGAGGCTCGACCTGTTCGCATGTTCCATGCCCGAGTTCTCGAGGGTCGCCTTGCACTACCTGAGCTACGAGGTATAGGGGTGTTGTGTACGTTTGTTCTTATTTTTTAATACTATGTTATTTATACCATGTAATTAGTACGTCATCGAAAGGTTACCTGTTAGGGTGACGTACATTTCTGAGTTAAATAAATAAATATTATAATATATATAATATTTAGGACACTATTACACCAATTGAACTAGCCCCCCGGTAAGTTTATTTAAGACTTGTGTTAAGGGTACTAGTTAACGTATATTTAAGAAATATATACTTCTTATATATAGTATATATAATCAACAACCTGACTGGGGTCTTACTCCACAAATGCATTGTAGGCACAATATTACTTCAGTATCGATACAGTAATACTTCAGTGGTCGTAATGTGACACTAGCAATATTGTGCCTACAATGCATTAGTGGAGTAAAGCCCCTGGAAAGCAGGAGAAAGCGTAGTTCTTAACTCTGCATCAATCGGGAATCGCACCCGAGACCTCACGATTAGCGTTCAGATCATTAACCAATCACGCCACGGTGGTCGTCAAAATAACATACAATAACATGGGTTCTAAAGTCTTAAAATGTGGACTCTAGAGCCTGTGTTAGGGCTAACGGAGCCTACTCAGACTGCTTCAGTATCCGAAAGGGTATCAGGCAGGGTTGTGTAGAGTCGCCGTGGCTGTTCAACTACACTTTTCTTCTGATTTCCTGTCTGGTTGTTACTGGTATATGCTATATATGTGTTTACAAAGACAAAAGACAGACGCGTTCACGACCATTAACCCTTGCGGGTAGTCAAAGGCTCAGGTGTCTATCTCCGCAATTGTGAAGGTAGTAATTCTATGGGGCATTTCTGCCGATAGTAATTCAATATTTGTGCTGCAGAAAAGAGCTGTTCGTTGAGTTGAGTTGGGGCCTCGAGAGTCTTTGAGAGATGTGTTAAAGGAGATAAATATATTAATTGTGGCTTCGCAATATATTAATGATAATTTGGTATATGTTATGAAAACATTAACAACTACTAACTTGTGAGAGAGATGATCACATAATTGTTATACACGAAATAAAAATAAACTGTATTATAGTGTGTTGAAAGAAACTTACCAGTACACTGGCTGTATATTTTGTTCTTCTAAAATATTTTTATATCAATGTCTCATTGACATTATTGTTGTCAACACACAAATATTCTTCCATTAAACAAACACGTATATATTTCTTATATGTTATCTGCACTAAGAAAAGGTAAAAAGCATCGTGAATAATGGTAAATTAAATCACCATGAAATGGTGAAGTTTGAATTGAATCCATGGGATCTCGCGGTGGCGAGGGTGATGATGTAAGTCGAATCGATCGCAGTTTTGTAAGCACCAACATGAATATTCCACCAATAAGACTTTCTGGTCGAGATGGTTATGCAGTTTGGAAGTTCAAAATAAAAAACTACCTGCAGCATGAAGACCTGTGGGAGGTGATCGATGGATATCCGGAGGGTAATGTGACGGCTGAAATTGCTGCTCAACGAAAGCGCAATGACTGCAAGGCTTTGTCGAAAATATGTTTGACGCTAGATGGTCCAGCTATCACCCACGTACGAAGTGCGACTTCAGCTAAAGATGCCTGGAACGCTCTTAAGATAGCGTATGAAGATAGAGGCATGGGAAGGCGTTTATCGTTAGAACGGAGATTGTACCGGTTGAATCTCGTTGATTTCGATAATATGGAGTCATATTTAAATGCTGTTTTGAGTACTGTACAACAGTACAGTTCTGGACGACATTGGCAAAAAGATTGAGGATACCTCAGTGGCGGCCATTATCTTGGGCGGACTTTCTGAAAAATATGAGCCCTTAACCATGGGGTTAGAAAACAGTTACATAGATATAACCACTGATCTGGTTAAGACGAAACTTTTAAGTGAAATGTCTCGTGATAATGAACCTCAAACTTCTGCAATGAGAGCAAGTGTGCCTAACAAACCTAAGAGGTGTCATAAGAAAAATAAACCAATTGTTTGTTAAGAATGCCAAAAACCAGGACACAAGCGTCCTGATTGTCCTTATGCAAAGAAGAACAAGGGTAATACAATGCTTAGTACACAGGCACTTGGAGGAACCAATGGATAATTGATTCTGGTGCTACCATGCACATGACAGCAAGATCAAATTGGATAGCAAATATAGATGTTGAAAGAAACTTGCGAGTACACTGGCTGTATATTTTGTTCTTCTAAAATATTTTTATATCAATGTCTCATTGACATTATTGTTGTCAACACGCCAAATATTTTTTCATTAAACAAACGCGTATATTTTTACCGATCTTTCATTTGCACAATTTCTAATATAGTGCCTCTAGACTGAAGAAGATAAAAAGTTCGTTTAGAAGTCTAAGCATTGTTGTTATCTTCCTCTGGTGGCCCAGTGGTTCAGAGGGCTTTCGTGAGACGTCGCCAACCGCTCCTGTCTTGTGCCTTGCGCTCCGCGTTCCTCTAACTCGACCCAGCCGCCCGCAACTCGGCGTCGACTGTGCGCTGCCAGGAGTGCGCTGGCCGGCCTGGTCGCCTGCTCCCGCGCGGTCTCCATGTGAACGCTGCCCTGGTTGTGTTGTCATCCGGTCTTGGGAGTGTGTGCCCTATCCACTTCCACTTACGTTGAGCGATTTCACGCTTGGTTGGGATTTGATGGCATCGCTTCCATAGATCCACGTTACTGATAGTGTTCGGCCAGAATATGCTAAGGATGGAACTCAGGCATTTATTGACGAACACTTGCAGTTTGTTCGTCAGTCCCTTTGTCTCTTTCCACGTCTCGCTGCCGAAGAGCAAAATCGACTTCACTATGGAATGGAAGAGGGAAATCTTGATCCGCCTGGTGAGTACTTTAGAGTCCCAGACCGGTTTTAGCTGGGCAAAGGCGACTTTCGCTTTCCTTATCCTGGCGTCGACGTCGGCACCAGCTCCACCACTATCTTTTATACTTCCAGAGGCTATAAAGTCCTTACCTCTAGACAAATTTAAAGTTTGCACTAAAGCGACGTTGATCGAGAAAGGCTACTACAAAGTGAAAGATTATCTAAATGATGTTATGTGACGTTTCATCTTGGTGTGATTGCAGCCTCACGATGCATGCTCTTATTAGGACCCCTTTAATATGTTGCTCATAATATACGTTGGTTGCTGGTTAGGCTGCAGTCTCATTCTGATGGATTATTTAATTAAATTGTATTGTATTGAAATATCTCTGCAGGGTTTCTTGGCATTTCTTCTCTGCAGGATTTTGCTTTACGAAATGCCATTAGTTTATTTATTTATTTTTATAATTAACTAATTGTACTTAATGACAACTTTTCTAGTGGAAATATTTTATTTTTATTTTCAATAAGTGATTTTATAATCCTCATATTGAATAAAAAGCATTTCATTTCATCAGTCACTGAGCTGTCGAGATATGTGAACTTTGCGACAGATTCTAGCGGAGCACCGTTGAGCATTACAGGCCGATTCTAACACGACTGAACACGCATTCAAATAAATAAAATTTCTACGGTTTTCTTAGCGTTAATTCGTAGTCCTCTCTCTTGAGCTTCCTCTCTTAACGAGTCAAGTTTCCTTTGGAGATCGGATAGCGAAGACGAAATCAACACTATGTCGTGCGTAGGCCAGGTCCTCCAGGTGCGAGCCATTGTGCCACGAAATGCCCCCGGATGTTTCTGTAACATTCCTCATGCTGTCGTCCAGCAGGATGATGAAGAGCATTGGTGACTGGAGGCAACCCTGTTTGACCCCTGTGGCCGTGAGAATTGGCTCACCTAGAACCTGCTCATGTACCACCCTGCAGATGCTGCCATTACATAGGGACTGGATGATACCTATACAGGGTGCAATTTTCATAACTGGCAATACTTCAACGGTAGATTATATGATCAAAATTATGCAGCCTGGCTTTATTATTTAAGTACCCTCCAGTACAAAAATATGGAGAAAAGCCTCCTCAAAGTTTGGGAGCCAATTCAGAACACGTGGACGCCCTACATTATTTCATTCATAAGTTCTCATCCAATTAAACATCTTTCAACACCCAAAACAAAAAACTATCAACAACAAAGCAAACAACTATCAACAACAAAACATCCAAGTAAAAATTTAATTTTTTTTGTAAACTCTCATTTCTGTTGTACCCAATGCCATTCTAGGGTATGAAGAAAAGTCGTCATTAATCATCACTACGGCTTACCTGCTGTTTAATACACAAGAACATAAAAGTTGGTTGAACATTACATGCCACCAATGAAAATTATCAAAACACAGCGATTTCATCACACATACATTGTACATGATGCTAAAAACAATTCCCTTTCACTAGTTCTTCGATTTTTGATCATTTTAATCCGTATCGATAGTTATTACAACTAATAACAAATAATTTCAAAACTTATTATCATCTTGCGAATTCCGTTGCTAAAATTTTTTACAATAAACAATTCAATTTCAATTCAACATAGAGTAATAACATTAATTTAATGGTATGGTTACATGTCTTAAAAAGTACTTAAAGTATCAAGTACTTTTAGTGACAAAATAGTACTAACACATAAGTGAAATAAACCATTTTATTATTAATGATTTACTTATCATTGTTTATTCTTCATCTCATGTATATTTATTAATTAGTCATACAAAATATTTAAATATTTATGCTCGTAGTAAGTCGAAAGTATGAAATGTAATGCACTTCACCCTGGCTGTATGACGCGATCTCTACTTCATCTTTACTTTATCTGTGGCTAATTTATTTATTTGATTGTTTGTTTTACATACGCTATGGCGGTTAAAAGTATTTTTGTCGTCTGAATTTATAATTTAATGTTAAATTGCTATTTCATAGTACAATAATGGTAGATTATGTTTATTAATGTTGTGAAAGTAAAACATGATTTAGTTATGTGAATGTAAATTCATACTTTAGTGGAAATGAAATTAATTATTGAAGTGGTTTCGAGGTTATAATTATCGAGAATTAAAACATAGAAAATTTAATGGAATCAAATGTTTTAAAGAAATTATCAAAGCGTAAACTAAAGGGAGATTAATTAGTAACCAGCATAGAATAATTACGCGATTAAATTAAGTACAATCCATAACCGGCTAATGTTCATGTTGTGTTATTGTGTGCAGTGATGATTATTTGGATTAAATAAAAGAATAGTGCGTAACATTGTCGTAATTATTGTTTAAAGGTAACCACATAAGTATGTTCTATTGGCTTCCTAACCTGTGAAAACAATGTCTCAATAATGAAAAAAGTTTCATTCAAGATGCTCCTGGTCCACAAACACTAGATTACCATAGAGAATGTAAACTTACAATTTATGAATGAATATGACCTTGGTAAGTAGTACGTTAATAGGGTACCCATATGTTACGGAAAATTTAAAATGAAAATAAAAAAAATTGTCCAGAATTTCCAAAAATTTCCTACCTTTTTTGTTATGAAAATGGGTTCTATAGGTGCTACTGATAGCCAGGTTAAAATATTGCCAGTGATAAATCTGTCACCCTGTATACTTGCTGGGTACTCCTCTCCTCCTGAGACTGGACCACTGCGTGCGCTCCACTGCACGCAGTCGAACGCCTTCTCAAAGTCAACGAATGCCAGGAAAAGTTCGGCTCGCCACTCCACGCACGACTCTATTAGTATGCGCAAGGTGTTCGTGGGGTCAGTGCATGATCGTCCAAGGCGGAAACCGACCTGTTCTTCGCGAAGTGTCCTCGCAATTTCAGGGGACATACGGTTGAGGAGTACTTTTGCCAATACTTTCGCCGCCGTAGGTAGAAGGGTTATGCCCCTCCAGTTATCGCAGGCTGATAAGTCACCTGTTTTCGGTTCCTTTACTAGCAAATCTCCGACTCCCAAACACGCTGCGAAAGGGAATGAAGTAATTCGGCTGACCTAACCCGATCTCCTCTCCTCGTAAGTCCGAAAACTGGGGCGTAGCCACATGACGAAGTTGAGGACTGCTCGTGGAGACATGGTCACCTCTAAACCAAAGATCTTGTCTGAGATAGAAGATTTTTACGGCCAGTTATACCACTTGCACTGCCAAAATACGGTTCATCACCCCTCCGATTCAAGGGCCATATTGACACGCCACTTCACAGAGGACACGCCTGAAAAAGCAAAAGAAAATGGAAAGGCTCCGGGAGAGGATGGAATCACCTCTGAGCTCCTGAAATCTGGTGAAAGACCGGTTCTGAAGGAGCTCAAGAGAATTTTCAACAATGTCATCTTCTCCGGAAGAACTCCAGAATGTTGGGGTAGAGGTGTAGCTGTTCTGTTCTTTAAGAAGGGAGATAAAACCCTCTTGCCGGCCGATAACACATCTGAGCCTGTTAGTTAAGTTGTTCTCGCCGGTCATGATGTCTCCAATAGAATCTCAGCCTGGCTAGATAGGTTCCAGCCTCCAGAGCAGGCCGGGTTTCAACGGGGTTTTAGTACCATGGACCACATCCACACGCTGAGGCAAGTTATACAGAAAACTGAAGAGTATAACCAGCCACTCTGGCTCTCGTTTGTGGACTATGAGAAAGCTTTTGACTCAGTCGAGACCTGGACGGTCATGGAATACTTGCAGCGATCTCATGTCGACTGGCGATACGTGAGTGTGCTGAGACATATTTAAGATTCCGCCACGATGACCGTTCAACTGCAAAGCCACGGCACGAAACCAATCCAGTTGCAGACAGGGGAATGTTATGTACCCGAAACTGTTCTCGAGTGCACTGAAAAATGTTTTCAAAATGTTGGATTGGGTTGAACGAGTAATAAATATCAATGAGGAATACATCTCGCACCTTCGCTTTGCTGACGATATCGTCCTGATGACAGAGTCACTGCAGGATCTTGAGGAAATGCTGTCTGAATTAAATGCTGCTTCTCGATGCATTAGACTTGGGATGAATTTAGGAAAAACCAAGATCATGTTTAATGATCTAGTAATCCCGACACTGGTTGCCCTTGGGGGTACCCCCGTAGTAATTTTTTCCCAAAAAATTTTGACCAAATTATACAGCTTGGCAGAAAAAACTTCCAGAGGGAGGCGAACAGAAGAATACAGCTGGGATGGGCAGCATTTTGGAAGGCTAAGCAATGTCCATACGTCGTCTTTACC
Organism: Leucoptera coffeella; assembly: GCA_030578115.1. Lineage (NCBI taxonomy): Eukaryota > Metazoa > Arthropoda > Insecta > Lepidoptera > Lyonetiidae > Leucoptera > Leucoptera coffeella. The sequence goes on from JAMBLF010001282.1 coordinate 107,805, forward strand.
ACAATGCCTGAAAACTAAGGTTTTCAATCAGTGTGTGCTCCCCGTTATGACGTACGGATCTGAGACGTAGACATTCTTTGCAGGATTAGCCCGCAAATTCAAGGTCGCTCAGCATGCTATGGAGCGGAAGATGCTCGGGGTTCCTCTGAAAGATCGCATCAGAAACGTTATATGCCAGAGAAATAAAGTTACCGACTTTATAAGAAAAATTAGCACGCTGAAGTGGAGTTGGGCTAGTCACGTATGCAGAACGACTGATGGTCGCTGTAGCAAAAAAGTCCAAGAGTGGAGACCGCGTCTCAGTAAACGCAGTGTGGGGCGCCCCCGGCAAGGTGGGCAGATGACCTGCGCAGGTTGGCCGGCATCAAATGGATGCGAACGACCACTGACAGGGAGAAGTGGCGTCGTTTGGGGGAGGCCTATGTCCAACAGTGGATTCACACAGGCTGATAATTATAATGATGATTGGAGTGGTGGCAATATGCCGATTAATACAATTTAGTTGTGGAAAAGTTATAAACATGAGTACATACATACACACACATCACGCCCGTTACCCAGTAGCGGGTTAGGCAGAGATCACGGATCCTCATCTGTCTCGTGAGTGAGACATTAATGAAAAGTTCGTTGAACATGGCCTTAGTCTTGTCCGAGTACATCCGGAGATGGTCCGACCGTGAGGGACCGTCAAGACTGTGCAGCATTTCCTGCAAATCCTGCAGCGACCCGGCCATTATGACAGTGTCATCAGCGCGGCACAGGTGCGTGTGGTATCTGCCGTTGACATTGATACCCATTTCAGACCAATTCAGAGTCTTTAAGGCGTTCTGCAGCGCATTTGAAACAGTTTCGGGGAAATGGCATCCCCCTGTCTCACTCCTCTGAGCAACCGCATAGGACACGTCTGATGATATTGACCTGAACAGATATCCTTGCCAAGTCATAAAGGCTCCTCAGCACCTGCACATAACGCCAATCGACCAAGCATCGCTGCAAAGGTTCTAGAACAGCCCAGATTTCGATGGAGTTGAAGGCTTCCTCGTAGTCCTCAAAGGCAAGACACGGCGGCTAGTTATACTCATAGGACTTCTGTATAATCTGCTGCACTGTGGTATCGTGGTCTATGCTACTGTAACCTTTTCAAAACCCGGCCTGCTCCGGCGGCTGGAAGGCGTCTAGTCTTAAGGCCAAACCATTTATAAGCTATTTCAAAATCTACTTGTAGACGAGCTTTAGAAGCGCAAGAGGCCTTTAATTCTTCGATAGGGTCTTATCTCCCTTTTTGAAGAACACTGCCACCACGCTCTCACTCCACGCCCCCGGGGTAGTCACACTAGCTTAGACATAATTGGATAGATTCCGGAGCTTTTGCAGGACTGGAGCTGCAGCACTCTAGAAGCTCCGTGGTCATTCCATCTTCGCCGGGAGCCTGCCCATTACACAGTTGTTCGAGAGCACCCCGATCTCATCCACATCCACGAACGGAAGATCTTCCGTAAAGCGGCGCACCAAAGTACCTTTTGGGACCTTCGCATCGGGTGGACGCTTTGGGGCATGCGAGGCGTATAAACTGCCATAAAATCTCTCAACCTTGGCAAGAATCCCTGGAATTGAAGTGACGCTCTTGCCCCTGAGGTTTCCAGGTTCTTAAGGATAGTAGTATGTATTCGTTTACTAATCACATTAGACCTCCGTTTTTGCTCAATGGCCTCTCGAATGAGTTGCACATGAAGCTTCGGAGGTCAAGTCTTAGTAATTTCTGGATAGTGTTATTGAGACGTTGGGTATCTGACAAAGCTCTCTCGGGCATCTCACGTCAAATCCGCATCAATTGGTGTAGTTTCAAGTGATTGTGAAGTTCTTCGCTTTGCTTCAGAGCAATGCCGGGTTTGTTGCATTAAGAACGGACACTCAATCGACTTTCTCGGCCTGAAAGTCAAAATTCAGGGTGCCTGTCACTAGGTGGTGGTCACTGCTGGTTTTGAACCTATTAACCACTGAGACATCCCTGAACATACATACATTTTGTTCGCCACAATTAAGTCAATCTCGTTATTCGTCGTACTCGTAACATCTGGGCTTTGGCAGGTCCACTTCTTATGGAACTTCTTCTTGAAGGAAGTGTTCATGCAGAACAATCCCTCCTTATCTAAGAAGATGGCCGGCGTTTGCCCCCTGTCATTTCTGCAACCAAATCCGTCAGCTCCGTTACGCGATTCATCGCATGTGCGCTCTCCCTATTGTGCGCCCCATGACAACGGTGTAGTGAGTCTTGGTGGTGTTATGCATCACCTTAGTGATATGCTCATAAACCACCTCGACCTTACTGTCCGAATAAGCTCACGTTGGTGCATGTACGAGTCCGATGCGTCGAGAAACAGCATTTAATTCAGACAACATTTCCTCGAGATCATGCAGCGACTCTGCCATCAGGACGATAACGTCATCGAAGCGGAGGTTCGAGATGTATTCCCCATTGATATTTATTCCTCGTTTAACACAATCCAACGTTTTGAAAACATCTTTCAGTGTTCTCAAGAACAGTTTCGAGGACATAACATCCCCCTATCTGACACCTCTCTGCAGATGGATAGGTTTCGAGCCGTGGTTGTGGATTTGAACGATCATCATAGCAGAATCATAAATATGACTCAACACACTCACGTATCACCAGTCGGCTTGAGATTACTGCAGGGATTCCATGACCGCCCAGATCTCGACCGAGTCAAAAGCTTCCTCATGGGCATTAAACGCGAGGCAGAGAGGCTTTTTATTCTCTTTAGTTTTCTGTATAACTTGCCTCAGCGTGTGGATGTAGTCCATGGTACTGAAACCCCGTCGAAACCTGGCCTGTTTTGGTGCCTGAAAGCTGTCTAGCTTGGCCGAGGTTCTATTGGAGACTAACCTCGAGCCCAGCTTATAGATGTGGATCAGAAGTGTTACTAGCCTGTAATTCTTTAAGAGGGTTTTATCTCCCTTCACAAAGAATAGAGCAGCCACACCTTTTCTCCAACATTTTGGAGATCTTCCGGAGAAGATGACGCTGTTGAGAATTCTCTACAGCTCCCTCAGAACCGATTTTCCACCAGATTTCAGAAGCTCAGAGGTGATTCTGTTCTCTCCCGGAGATTTCCTCTCAATTTCATCCATGGTGATTTCGAGCATTCCTCTGTGAAGTGGCATATCGATGTGGCCCTCGGATCGGAGGAGTCAGGATCCGGATATCAGCAGCGCGGGCGTCCGTCGGGAGTTTTTGAGATCCACTTTCGTTGGGGCTATTTCTTCTAAAAGATGTTCATAAGATACAGCCCCTGCGATTCAAGAAAGTGGAAAAACTTGTGTCCCCTGGAATTCCGACTGCCAATGCCGTGTGGCCCCATCCACGAATCTTCACTCTCCCTTTGACCAACTTTAGAAGTCCCCCATTACAACGAAGCAACCGGGTTAGATTTCCGTACTGGATACAGTTGTTTTTTCAAAGAAAGTATGAATGCAGTTTTTCTTTTTATCAAAATCGGTGACATGGTTCCTGAGAACAAATCTTCGTATCTTTTATAGTTTCAGACTTTCCCATACTGACCGTTTTGAATGCGCCACCCTGTATATACAGGGTGACAGATTTATCACTGGCAATATTTTAACCTGGCTATCAGTAGCACCTATAGAACCCATTTTCATATTAAAAAAGGTAGGAAATTTTTGGAAATTTTGGACAATTTTTTTAATTTTTATTTTAAATTTTCCGTAACATATGGGTACCCTATTAACGTACTACTTACCAAGGTCATGTTCATTCATAAATTGTAAGTTTACATTCTCTATGGTAATCTAGTGTTTGTGGACCAGGAGCATCTTGAATGAAACTTTTTTCATTATTGAGACATTGTTTTCACAGGTTAGGAAGCCAATAGAATAAATAAACATACTTATGTGGTTTCCTTTAAACATAAATTACGACAATGTTACGCACTATTCTTTTATTTAATCTAAATAATCATCACTGCACACAATAACACAACATGAACATTAGCCGGTTATGGATTGTACTTAATTTAATCGCGTAATTATTCTATGCTGGTTACTAATTAATCTCCCTTTAGTTTACGCTTTGATAATTTCTTTAAAACATTTGATTCCATTAAATTTTCTATGTTTTAATTCTCGATATTAATAACCTCGAAACCACTTCAATAATTAATTTCATTTCCACTAAAGTATGAATTTACATTCACATAACTAAATCATGTTTTACTTTCACAACATTAATAAACATAATCTACCATTATTGTACTATGAAATAGCAATTTAACATTAAATTATAAATTCAGACGACAAAAATACTTTTAACCGCCATAGCGTATGTAAAACAAACAATCAAATAAATAAATTAGCCACAGATAAAGTAAAGATGAAGTAGAGATAGCGTCATACAGCCAGGGTGAAGTGCATTACATTTCATACTTTCGACTTACTACGAGCATAAATATTTAAATATTTTGTATGACTAATTAATAAATATACATGAGATGAAGAATAAACAATGATAAGTAAATCATTAATAATAAAATGGTTTATTTCACTTATGTGTTAGTACTATTTTGTCACTAAAAGTACTTGATACTTTAAGTACTTTTTAAGACATGTAACCATACCATTAAATTAATGTTATTACTCTATGTTGAATTGAAATTGAATTGTTTATTGTAAAAAATTTTAGCAACGGAATTCGCAAGATGATAATAAGTTTTGAAATTATTTGTTATTAGTTGTAATAACTATCGATACGGATTAAAATGAACAAAAATCGAAGAACTAGTGAAAGGGAATTGTTTTTACCATCATGTACAATGTATGTGTGATGAAATCGCTGTGTTTTGATAATTTTCATTGGTGGCATGTAATGTTCAACCAACTTTTATGTTCTTGTGTATTAAACAGCAGGTAAGCCGTAGTGATGATTAATGACGACTTTTCTTCATACCCTAGAATGGCATTGGGTACAACAGAAATGAGAGTTTACAAAAAAAATTAAATTTTTACTTGGATGTTTTGTTGTTGATAGTTGTTTGCTTTGTTGTTGATAGTTTTTTGTTTTGGGTGTTGAAAGATGTTTAATTGGATGAGAACTTATGAATGAAATAATGTAGGGCGTCCACGTATTCTGAATTGGCTCCCAAACTTTGAGGAGGCTTTTCTCCATATTTTTGTACTGGAGGGTACTAAAATAATTAAGCCAGGCCGTACACTACACTTGAAGTATTGCCAGTGATGAAAATTTCACCCTGTATATATATTATATATATGTGTGTGTGTAATTATATATATATATACACACATATATAACTATACTATATTATGCATAACGACTGTGACCGTATTCAGGGTAGTCAGTGGTTGAGTATGCATTTGGGATGCTCGAAATCAATCATAAATATACATTTGGGATGCTCTTTGGCAACTTGAATTAGCTATTATCCCGCCCAATTGCTTTGTGAATCAATATTCATAGGAAAATTCTTTGTCACTCATAGCATAAGAATTTACAAATTCATTTAGAGTTCAGAAATGATATCAAATGTGTGCATAGTATTTACAACAAACCGATATAAGGAATGATTATTATTTTATAATATCAAGTACTAGATATTATGTAAATCCATTAAGTTCGATAACAAATAAAAGCTTAAACATGTAAGAAATTCTAGATTCCCATACAGATTTCTCTTGAGTCTGACAAACCACTTTTACACAACCAATTATTACTTTATGTTTTATACGTCAAAACCTAAAAATAGCTAGTATAGTATTCTTATATCCGAGGTATTGTTTTCAATTATTACGATTAATTATGCTAAACTATTAGGTAGGCATAGTTCACGCGAGAGCATGGGGCGAACCGGCGCAGCGCGACATCTCCCGCAAGTCGCTCTCTGCTCTATTACGGGCACTAATAAAATTAAATAATAGGTATCTGTGAGAATACACTGAAAACAATTATTTACATTCATACTTTTATATATAATTATTTACATACACAACGTCGTAAAATACGGTATAATGTGTATAGGTGGTTAATTGTTATTGCTATAAAATACTGTTTATTAAATTTAAACACTTATTTTTATTATCTGGTAGTCCTGTAGTTCAAAGCTGAGTTTACACGAAAAAGCTTTAGATTAGCGGCACAGAAGTGCACATAGTTGACGCGAGCGCGCCGTGGCATAGAGGCGCGGCGGCGGCAGACGCAAATCGCTCTCTGCTCTAAAGGCTGGTTTACACTTTGATTAGTGCGAGTGTAAGTGTGTGGGCAGATTAGTGTCCAATAAACTGCAAGTGCAGGTGATTTAAGGATAATAAAATAAGGATTTAAAGTTGTAAAGGCATTCATGTTTTATATGCTCCTTTACAAATTTATAAGTTATGTATTCGTTCCACTTTGCCATTTTGTATAACACCAAGCGTGCACGCTTTCTCAACTCTGACCCGACCAGACGTGTTTAGTGGCAGGCACGCTATAAGTGAGGAGGCAGTGACGCTACGGTGGACGAGGTTACTCGCAAAAAAATAGAACACACTTCCATACACAGGAAATAACTTGCACTAATCAGTAGCTGTCCACACCAAGTCACTTATCAAAGTGTAAAGCAACCTTAATGCGAGCATTTATAAAATTAAATAATAGGTACCTATTTTTACAAACAATATTTTAGTGCAGTAACCATTACTTAAATTCATTATAGCATACTTATTTCAGGATCTTATATAAGTAATAAATTGTATATCAAAACACGATGTGTGTTTGCAAATTTTAACACCTATAGAGGTACTTACATCTGGTGCTAGTTTCTAAATCAAAGAGCAATTACAAACGTTCGTGGTCTAAACCATATTTAAACGTAAAAGAATAGCTGACAGTTACAGTATCTGAGAGCTAATACTCATCTTACCACTTTCATTTTAAATGCGCCAGACTGTTAGTATATCAAATTAACAAATAATGAAGTAGGTATATGTGTTTTGAGTACGCCGAGAAGACACATCATCGTGACGAAATGCATGTAAATAAATAGTTGTTACTAAAGTAACTGAAAACTATCTACGAGTGCGCGGGATCTCTGTTTATAGTTTTATAATCCTAAATAGGTATATAATACTGTGCTCAACTTATGTCGCCGCCGCCGACTCCGATTGATATGGCTACGTTGCATCGTGTCGTTACCCGACAGACGAACACAAATAACCTATATACAAAATATGCATTCACCTTTCGGGGTAGTCAGATGTTGAGTGGCAACTAAGTTTTTTTGCAATCTTTGGTCAATTGAAACCCAATCGTTACCTGATTATCAATAGCCAATGTAATATGTGTCTAACTAAGTCCTTAAATAACCAAACCAGGTTCCCTCATCAAAACAACAGCACGTGAACAATTTAAATGGTCACCCATCCAATTACTTCCCACTCCCGCGTTGCTTAACTTCAGTGATAGAACGAGATATAAACAATACAACGAGATAGAACGACTATAGTTTAAAGAGATTCGCGATTTATACTCATGATTAATAATTAACGGGACTTATCGCGTAAGTTTATATATAATAAAAATATTTAGACAGTTCTAAGCGTTACTTTGACTCGGGCATCGGAGGAATACAGTTTTGCGCACATGGGCATCGCGCGTCATACCTATCTTATTACAATAGTTTACGTGGTTTCAGTTTGTCATTTTGTTTATACTTTATAATGAACAGTAAAGCGGGACCATCAAGGGCGAAAAGGTCGAGAAACAAATCTAGTGCTAATCCTCTAAAATGTAAAGAAATAGAGGATTTATTGTTTGAAGATTATGATAGCTTCGATAGTTTCCAATTTAGTGATGCCGAAGTGTCATCTTCCACTGCAAAAGATTAGAAGCATCATCCTATTGCACAGTCTTTGCAGATACCAAACCAGTTACACAATGTGATATCAGTAGACAGAGAAATTGCACAAGATCCACCATTGACAAATCAGCCGATAACATGTGATTCAAATTCATAATGGGAGGTTAACGGTGAAATGGAAATCATAGAGTTCACAGGACGAAATATATTCAATGGACCACAAAATGGATGCAACTTTTTCTTTGATGAACATTTTTTACAGTACATTTGTTTGCATACTAATGAACAAGCGGCCAAATTACTGGTTTCTGATAAAACAAAACAGGAATCTAGGATAAAGCGCTGGTGTTATAAACACAAAAAACGCAGTGACACAACTTGGCACTGTGTGGCTTGTGAAGATAAGCCGGGACTCTGCGTTGAGTGCTTTGATTTATTCCACGCAGGTCTATAATAGACCCATTTTGCCGTGTTAAAATAGTTTACTTACAGAATAAATACTTTATTGTTAAAAACTTCTGAATAATAAACGATATATGGCTGAATATTGGAATCACTCCCCCAGGCGTGATGGGCACTGAACAAGGATATTCCAACACGGATGCCTGTCACGCCTTAAGGCGTGATATTTTATTTGGTTTTTTTTTATGTCATATTAATAAAAATCTGAAAAACTATGCTTGATTTGTGCCTAGGATAAGTTTTTTTAATTGTTATCCTGAAAAAAAATTTTGGCCTTTGGGAAACTATTCTTAATTTGACGAGCAGTCAAACTGTTAAAGTACAGCAAATTATTAATAGCTTAATATTCGGTCGAAAGGGTGTTTTACACCCTTCGATACTACCACCTTCCAAATTATATAAAGAACGAATGGATTACTATCATTACCTTCCCCCGCAAAAGCGGTTACCAATTACTCTTAAATTAAGTAATATTAATGATTTTATTAATATTTCTGAATTATCCTCCTTTTCTATTAAGAATAAAATCAAGTATATTTTAAGAATTCCTTTGATAAGTATAAGAGAACATAATTTGTTCCATACCATACCTCTGCCAACCCCTTATAATACTAGCATCTTAGATTCCTTCACTACCATTGCACCTAATCAAAAATATATAGCTATGACCTCTGATAATTCATTTTATATTACTTTAAATTCCCTTAAGGAGTAACACATTAAGAATCTATAATTATAGTTGTAAACTGAATATTATACAGAATTTAAATGAAAATCCTACCTGTGAAACAGATATAATTACTAAAATAGCTAGAACAGTTCCTAATACATGTAAAATACGCCGCATTAAGGGACAAATACAAATTTGGCAAACACTTGCAAACAGCAAATGGATTTATGTACTTTCAGAACCAAAGAAAATAGTTATTGATTGTTTAAGTAGTAGCACCGAATATGGTATACAGGGAACTGGTATATTAACCTTACCTACTTATTGTACAGCATATTGTGGAATTACACAAATAATTAATCAGAGAGTTTTCTGTTTGAAAACTTATGAATGTAAGTTCTTTTGAAATTAGTTTAGATAAATCTCTTGAATATAATACGTCTCATATAACCCTTGTAAGAACTACCCTCGACAATTTAGATTTTGAAAACAATGATATTGAGAAAATTAATAAATTGAACACTATTATGAATACCCACACATTATAAAAAATGAGACCTATTATGTTACAACTATTTGATTTACTTTAATTTTCATGTTTGTTCTATTTTTGTTTGTTTTGTATAATAAAACTAAGAAAATGTGCTGCTCTCCTGTTGAAACACATAACACACCCAACAAGACATACACTTAGATACGCATTCACGCAATCCTTCGCCCGAATTCCCACGTTTACGATCAGATCCTTGACTTTACACTAGAACTTTGTTTCGACCCCCAAAGTTCCCTTTAACCGGGGGGCTGTTATATCCTATCCCTGTGAGCAATGAGGCTTACGCCATCCTTCCTTATCACCAGCATTTCCCAGAATTCATCCTCATACATTGGTACAGACGATAACACCATACACACTAGACCAATATAAAAACAACCTCACACACGACAAAAGGATGATTCCTTATCCAGACTAAAAAGAGAGCACATTATATTTAAATCCCGTTGTTTCATTATATTATAATAAATTTATTCTTTAATAAATGAGAAAAGTGTTTAGATACAAATCCTCACTCTAACAGAACGAACGTGACAGATAGTTTTGATCATGACGACGCGCCGCTGCGGCGTGTAAGTTGCAGACAGTTATATCAAGAAATACGTATCATTTCCATATGATGCAACGTATAAACTGATATTCTCACCCAAATCCAGATGGTAATCAATCCAACACGAAATAAATTCAAGCTTTTCAGTGTTTGTAATGATGCTAGTACAGATTACATTATGTATGTACAGTTTGGCCATTAACTGAAATTTTTTGGGAAATCAATGTTTATGAGACCAACTTCTTTTCAGGATGTTGATAAAATAATTAATAACCTCAAAAATAAAAATAGCACGGGATA